>JAJHUR010112455.1:0-22381 GCA_027495735.1 Lutjanus campechanus | reverse complement strand
AAAAAATAAAAGCCTTCTAGACTGCCTGGTTATGAAAAAACCTCTTTGACTGGTTAAACCACTTACTTGATCCAAAATCCAACTTCAGTTACACATTTACAGACAAACTGCAGACTCAACGGATTAAAGTTCTTTATTAATGACTTATTAACATGTATTACTGCAGACTGGATGGGTGGGATAATCTAAAAGTATTGATAGTTTACCAATATCTATAACTGAACTATGTGAGGCAGATTATCAAACTGTGGCAGCTCCCTCTAGTGGTGAACTGAGGAATCTCCTGAACATTAAAAATGAAAGAAAGTTTATAAACAATCAAAATACTACAGAATATTAAATGACAAATCTTAAACTGTGCAATCACTGAAACATAATTTACAATAAGTTTTGTCCTTCCTGTAATATTTTTGTTTCAGTATCAGCCTGCAACAGTCGCGTTCATGAGCGTAGCGCAGCAGCACGTAGCATAGTTACAAAAAAAACTGTGATGGCAGGAAGCCACAGTGAAGGCAATGTGGCTGACAGACAGCAGTCAAATAATAATCAATCAAAACAATCAATCAAATAATAATAATAATGATATTAATCAAAGCCAATAAATAATCCTCTTATTAGGAATAAAGCTGCCTCTTGTGTGAACTGTCAGTAGCTGAATAGGGCAGATCTTTTTTTTTTTGGTCATTTTAATGTCATTAATGATGGTACATGAGGCCTGGGTTCATATCAGTCAATATAGATAATTATTGATCATATAGGCTGTGACTTGTGAATATATATACACAATATATTTGACCAGATACCTTGATACTGCAACAATATTGTAGGGACGACTGTTGGTGCTTTCATGAAATATTAACCCAATGAGTTTTTTGGTTAAATAATCATCAGTAATGTGGATATAATGAGACAAAGTTCAGAAAATTACATAATTTTACTGTAATGCAGCCTTTAAATCCAGGAAAAGAAAAGACTTAAGCCACATCACAATATAAGGATATGCAAAATCTATCATTTCACGTCACAATATCACATTGATATATTGCCCCGCCCTGTGGTGCATGGAGTAACAAGTTTGATGTAAGAGATAATGAATTACCCCGAAGGGTTTAATTCACTGCAATGACCCACTTTCTGTACATTATCTCACTTATTACACGGCTACTTGCTCAAAACAATCAATAATTTGGCACAAAGTATTGATGTTAAATGGTTTAATTGATTTTAAAAGCAGTTTTATAGCTTCTTCTGAGTCCTCCAGAGTATTTGATCAGAACTGCGTCCATAGCAACGGTCTGATATCGATAGCAACAACCTGCTGTTCAGAAATAGCAAACCATAGAAAGCCATTATTGACCAATCAGAGCTGAGTATTCAACAAAGCTGTAATTAAACACACCAATAAACACCAATTAGAAACACCTACCAACCAAGCGTTGTTGTTCTTATTGATTGCTTATAACCGTAAAGCATGACATCAGTGATTTATTGATACAGGCAGGTGGACACGTAGAAAGACAGACAGGCAGGCAGGAAAGTAAACATACAGATATGAGATGCTTGAACACAGAAACAGAAAACAAAAGAACAACAAGAACAAAAACAACAACTAGAATGAACTGAGCATGTTGATGACGGAAACTTTACTTTACTTTACTTTACTTTACTTTACTTTACTTTACGTTGATTAACAAAATCTTGAGGAGCCTCAGTTGGTCTTAGTTGAATATATGAGTTCATCGTATCCTGTATCGTCATGGCACCAGACAATATTATCAACTGTCAATCAATGTCATCTCTCAGTCAAATTACCAGAGCTGTTAGGAATTTATCCAAGGCCCAACGTATCTGTAGCTGTCTGCTTAGTGAGTGTGCCATGAGGACAGTGAGGCCTTCTTCACCTGTGAATTAGTTTATTTAACAGTGAATGGTTGAGTATCAGGAGGACCGATGAGTAAAAGTGTGGACAGTAGATGCGTCGGGGCAGTCAGGTGACGGGGAAAGGAGGGAAAGTCCGAGGGCACCTGATGAGAATGGTAGCGAAAGAGGACAGGAGGGGTGGGAATCTTCGAGCGTCTGATGTTTTCATTCGATTTGATTCAGCGCGACTGCAATTATTTGGTGTCCAGTCTGATTCAGAATCGATTATTGTTTGAATTGATCAAAAAGGGAGCACAATTTTCAGTCTGTTGCTCGAGTTCCAAAGGCAAAATGTGCGTCAAAAAACATTTAAATTAATGACTGTTGTGAGGCACAGATGTCCTCTCCTACACATCAGATTCTACAGACTGAAAAAAAAATCACACCAGTCATTGTAACATCTTCTCAGTCAAAATAAGAATAATGATGTAAAAATTATCATTGCCTCTCAGATCCCAAATCATATCACAAATGCAGCATCAGTCAAAATATTCACAATTAGATATTTTTTCAGAATCATTCAGCCAACAGCCCTACTGTTGAGTTCTGCCCTTTTCTCCATCGACGTCATGTTTTTAACTTTCTTTTTTAACTTTTTTTTAACTAAAGTTAACTTTTTAACTTTTAACGTCCGCATGAAGATGTGTCTGAGAATTGATTATTTCCACCACCACCTCGGGGACAGAGAGACAAAGTGTAAGATTAGTAAATGATTTATTCATAATAGTACTAATTAAAAGTCATAAACCATTTATAAAGGGCGCCATATTAGAAAGCGTGTTTTCCAGCACAGAGGGAAATCGTGACTGGCGAGACATTTCCTTACATGCGGTGTGCCATTTCTAGGAAGGAGTCGTCTATTAACTGATATATTTATGTATTTCATAACATCACGGGCGGTCAGGTTCATAGTTTTGTTATCTGAAGCTGGATTATCACCTGATTTGAAACAAAAAGATGTTAATGTCGCCTCTTTATCTCTTTTTTTCCCCCCAGCTGACTGCTCTAAACCTCAGAGAAGGGACAATATTGTCCTAACCGACGACGCTCTTCTGATGAACACTTTTCCAGAGGGTGTTGACGTCACTTTAGAGTGTGCTAATGGATACGTTAAAGAAAGCGGCTCGGGGGTTATAACCTGCATCGACGGGAACTGGACTGAACCGGATCTCATCTGCAATAGTGAGACCTCCTGGCTACTTTCATTATAACTCTACAGACACTTTTATAAAACATTATCATTCTGTCTATTTGGGGTTAATGTCCTGCCTGAGAAGTCCTGCAGAAATAATCACAAGTTTGTTTTTATATTACAGAGAAGGACTGTGGTCCCCCTCCAACTAAGCCCCATATGATCTTTAATATCAGCGAAGGTACTTTGTTTGGTGCTGAAATAGGAATAACTTGTGATGAAGGGTGAGTTTAAATGTAAAATGTATGAAATCTTCCCATTTAATTGCTTACTGGATGAGTTACATCTGAATCTAGATAGTTTTGTATTAAAAGGATAATTCTGATATTTGAAGAGAGGTTGTATGAGGTTGATAGTCAGTGTTTTACCTCCAGTAGATGGTGGTCAGTTTGCAGAAGTAGAGAGGGGCACCAGCACAGAAACGAAGCAATTAACTGTCGTGGGTGGGGGCAGCAACAAAAGGTATTTTAGCCACCGAATAAAAAGGTCCACCTAAAAACTCAATAACAGTTTAAGTGTACACTATATTAAGAATGTTTTCACCACTTTGCTTTGCCATCAAACAGCCTTTTCTGACAGGAAACCACCGTTAAACAGCCAAATATTTCCCTCTTCAAACCAACCAAACTCCATTGGTGAAATGGGTCATTTTAACCTGCAGAACAAGGGAGTTGCTGGTCTACCGCTGCATCAACCTGTTAGTTTGTTTGCGTTATTGTGTGACTTCGGTGGATCTGAATTATCCTTTTAAAACACCAAAGTCACACAATAACACAAACGAACTAACAGACTGAGGTAGTGGTAAACCAGCAACTACTGTTTTCTGCAAAGTAAAATCATTAATTTTGTCTATGGAGTTTGGTTGGAATGGAGAGAGCGATATTTGGCTAATAAAATGGTGGTTTACTGTCAGAAAAGGCTGTTGGATGGCAAAGTAAAGCGGTGAAATTATTCTAAATATTATTTTTAAGGGGCTAAAATGCAATTTGTTGCTGACCCTGTCCACAGTAGTAACATTGCTTAGCTTCCATGCTGGTGCTCCTCTTTGCTTCTCCAAACTAGGGGGGGCTCAGACAACCCCACTTCAAAAAAATCCAAACTATCCCTTTAAATTTAAAGGAGCAGGTGTTGGCATGTAGCAGCTCCAGTGACAACACACAGGGAGTCAACAGTAGACAGTCATGTTGTAGTCATTGTTGTCATTCTGCTGTGGTGCCAACAGTTGCCTCACAGACAGCACTGCTGGCAATGACTGCAGTCAAGGTGGATACGCTAATGGAAAAGGTCTCTAAAGAAAACAAAATGGTCTTGAAAGACAAATAAAGCTGTGGATAGAAGGTGTTACATCATAGTTTCACTGATTAGAAACTTGGCTCTTGTCTATACACTGAGAGAGGTGTTGATACATACTCAAATTCCTGACGAAACTGTGTAAGAATTCAGTTTCATAGCTGAAAATTACCTCCCATCTCATTCCAAAATCGTGGCTCGACAGTATCAATTCCTCCTTAAATAAACAGTTCTGCCTTATTTTCCTTTTTTCCTCAACAGATACGAGCTGAGTGGAACGAGCTACAGACAGTGCTTTGTTCATGGGTGGAGCGGAAGAGCCACGTGTGAAAGTAAAAGTCTTTTTTTTTAAATTTCTTGAAGTGATAAAACAAATGTTGGGAACGTTCCTACAACAAAAGATATTTTCAAAAGACTTCCTCTGTTCCTCTCTATCTTTGTTTAGCTAGCTGTAGTTTTGTTTTTTCACTCTTTGTGAGCTTGTTCTTCTTCTTCTGTTTCCTCTCTTCTCTGTGCCAGCAAGTTGCACAGTTCATATGACAAAAACAGGGATTATTTGTTTTTATTCTGAACGTCTGTTTGTCTGATTCCTCAGAAGTAACATGTGATCCACCTGCTGAAGTGCCCAACGGCAGACCCTTATGGGAGTCTGATGATGACCCAGAATATGGAGACATCATACAGTATGAGTGTAATGAAGGATACACCCTGGTTGGGAAAGAAAACATTACGTGCACCAAAACTGGTGACTTTGACTCTGAACCCCCTGAATGCAAAGGTAAGCACACACGCTTCATCCATGTGTTTGACTGTAGTACTGTAGTAAGTTATTTCAGGACCACACAGGCAGTTTTGTGTGTTTGACCCCTTACGATACTCCAGTCTTGTGTGCAGCCACTGGTTTCCATTCGTGGCACTGTGTTGTGAAAATCAGCTTGCAGGCGCTGACACTGATAAAGCAGTTATGAGCAAACTGTTCCCAGCTGTCCAGGTTGGTGCGTTCAAGGACATTCAGACATCGAAGATGTGAGTCAGATGGTTAAAAGCGTTACGTTCCCCAGCTAAAAGTACATTGTCTGAAAATTAATACATATAGACGTAATAAAAAGATAGATGTGCATTTAGTTCAAGTAATTTCTGCAATTAAAAGCAGACATGATAGCAGTCACAAACAACACTTGAGTGTCACGATATGTGTCGTGATACTATATACTGTAGACACTATCGTGATCATGCAAAGATTTCTGGCAGCGTTTCATTTTGTGCTGTGTTTAAACCCTCGACTGCTAGATAACATAATACGACAGTTTTCCTAAAATCAGATTTTAAAAAAACAAGGCATCACCCTGCTTACTATGAGCCGTGGCAGTTATCAAATTGCAGGAGGCGCTAAAGGCAAAATGTGCATCAAAGTACCATTTTAAATTAAATATCGTCATGCTGCGGAGATGTTCTGACCTTTATGTCGGGCTCTGCTGTCGCTCCTGTGACTGTTCATACAGATCGCAATCCGCTTCGTTTTTCTACATAGGATGCAAAACAAAAACCACCGTTTGATGAATTGGAGTTTGCAGTTACAGGTGTTACAGGTGTGGCTGCTGAATTAGCTCAGGAGGGGGTTTAATTTAGTTAGTTTCCTTTTAGGTTTTTAGACTTTAATTTGGTCACATTTTATGTCTACCTTTTTCAATAAAAAACAGGGTTTTTTGAAACTCTTGGCTTGTGTTTAATTATGTTCGGTCTCTTAGTTCCGAGCTTATTTTAGGGGATCGAAACATATATCACCCCCACGATTCGTCAGAGCACAACCCTGGTACCAACTGAAAAAAAAAAAAAAATAGTGTCACGATGCTTGAAAGCTGCTGCGTCACATTTTGTGCATCAAACAAATCAAAGGAGAAAAAAAACAGTTTACAATTTTATTTACTTTCCCAAAGAGCAAAGCACAGTAAAAGAGGAGCTGGCTTCAGGCCGTCAGCAGAGAGGATGAGAATGTTAAACTGTGGGACCTGGACAGTCGACATGTGTACATCTGAGACAAACATTTCATCACAAGTTAGTTAATGATGTTACTGAGTAAAAGGATGTGAGCCGCTTGTGTCTGTAGATCAAAGCGAATCAGAATAGAGTCTTAGCGATGCTGTAACCAAAGTTTTTACTGTGAATCTTGTAAACGGCATAAAGTAACACAAGCAATTAGGCTGAAACCAACCCGTTTTCTACTTCTCTCAACTTTTAGTGAAAGGTTGCCATAATAACTGGGAATGAAAACAGCCGTTCAACAGTGATGTAAGTTTACAGTGACGACTAAAACAGCAAAATTAAGTGTCTTAATGATATAAAAAGTGAAAGTGGACACTCATATAGAGAAAAAAAGCAAAGAAATAGGGTTTAATAACGATGCTGATTGTTGATTGGCAGCAACATAACAAAATTGTTTGCCTGGATTTGGGCTTAAAAAGCTAAAAAAACAATGTAGTGTTCTTATTTTGTGCTATTAAATTGGCAAAGACTTCTGAATTCGCATTTGCTGCCAGTCAAATTAGAAGGGCTGCTTTCATCCAAAATGGGGCGAGGCTCTCATCTCCTGCCGCTCGGCTGCGCCCTGATCTGAAGTTTTAAGCGAGTTTAAAAGCTTTGCAAGTTGATTTTCACGAGTGACATAAAATTCAAACAGTGGCTGTCTGGAATATAATAAATCAGTCAGAAAACCTCTTGTTATGCTTTGAAATGTGTGTATGTTTGCAGTGTATTGTGATGTACCTAAAGTGAAGTGTGTGTGTGTGATATAGAGTCTTCAGTTAAAGTGCACATACTGTAGGTGTTGCTATGGTGTCACCAAGGACACTGAGCACTGAACACACTGCTGGCAGGTTTAAACACCATCACTTAAAGCCCTCTGCACACACACTCTCCAGGCTCTCTTATGAAGCAGCATTCAAGCTTTACAACATTTCTTCTGGTCATCCTTCATGTCTGTGCTCTCGCCGAGCTGTTGGTTTACTAACTGCCACACTAACACTTTAACAGTGTATACCGTCCTTTAACAGAGGCTGCACAAAACAAGTCAAGTCTTCTCCTTAATGTTTCCTTAAAAGTGCACTCAAGTATTTAAGGGTTTCTCCTTATCTATGTCTTATATTTAAGGACTGTCTGTCAGAAATCTCATTAAGCCTGCTTCAGGTTAGCTAGCTAGGCTATAAAGTTACATCACAGTCAAGTTTATACAGCTTTATTACTTTAATGTGTAATGATCATCAACAATGAATATATAACTCATCTTTATTGTGATGACCTCAGTACAGAAATTTCTTTCACTGTCGGCCATGCAGGCAACAGTCTAACCTTAACGGTTACTCCAAGTAAGCTGTAAGAGAACTTTAAGTTATTCTTAACAGTTTTGTTGGATTTCTTTGTGTAATTAGTGTATCTCTTTCAGTCAGAACAGACAAGTTGTTGTAATTTTTTGGATCTCTTGGATGGAGGCGATAACGAGCGCCAGTGCAAGCAGAAAAACATGGAAACAGTGTAATTTTTACCTCCAGTCAAACCTCTTTCAATGCAGCAGATTTAGGCCCTGTCTCTTATACACATCTATTATGTTACTGAGTAAATTATGTGTGCCGACTGTGCCTGTAGATCAAAGCGAATCAGAATAGAGTCTTAGCGATGCTGTAACCAAAGTTTTTACTGTGAATCTTGTAAACGGCATAAAGTAACACAAGCAATTAGGCTGAAACCAACCTGTTTTCTACTTCTCTCAACTTTTAGTGAAAGGTTGCCATAATAACTGGGAATCAAAACAGCAGTTCAACAGTGATGTAGTAAGTTTACAGTGACGACTAAAACAGAAAAATTAAGTGTCTTAATGATATAAAAAGTGAAAGTGGACACTCATATAGAGAAAAAAAAGCAAAGAAATAGGGTTTAATAACGATGCTGATTGTTGATTGGCAGCAACATAACAAAATTGTTTGCCTGGATTTGGGCTTAAAAAGCTAAAAAAACAATGTAGTGTTCTTATTTTGTGCTATTAAATTGGCAAAGACTTCTGAATTCGCATTTGCTGCCAGTCAAATTAGAAGGGCTGCTTTCATCCAAAACGGGGCGAGGCTCTCATCTCCCGCCGCTCGGCTGCGCCCTGATCTGAAGTTTTAAGCTAGTTTAAAAGCCCTGCAAGTTGATTTTCACGAGTGACATAAAATTCAAACAGTGGCTGCCTGGAATGTAATAAATCAGTCAGAAAACCTCTTGTTATGCTTTGAAATGTTGTCATGTAATGTGTTCATGGTTTGTAGTTAATGAGCTAAAACATGCAAAACTGCAGACGTGGTCGTGTAATACACACACACTTCACGTAAAGTGAAGTGTGTGTGTGTGATATAGAGTCTTCAGTTAAAGTGCACATACTGTAGGTGTTGCTATGGTGTCACCAAGGACACTGAGCACTGAACACACTGCTGGCAGGTTTAAACACCATCACTTAAAGCCCTCTGCACACACACTCTCCAGGCTCTCTTATGAAGCAGCATTCAAGCTTTACAACATTTCTTCTGGTCATCCTTCATGTCTGTGCTCTCGCCGAGCTGTTGGTTTACTAACTGCCACACTAACACTTTAACAGTGTATACCGTCCTTTAACAGAGGCTGCACAAAACAAGTCAAGTCTTCTCCTTAATGTTTCCTTAAAAGTGCACTCAAGTATTTAAGGGTTTCTCCTTATCTATGTCTTATATTTAAGGACTGTCTGTCAGAAATCTCATTAAGCCTGCTTCAGGTTAGCTAGCTAGGCTATAAAGTTACATCACAGTCAAGTTTATACAGCTTTATTACTTTAATGTGTAATGATCATCAACAATGAATATATAACTCATCTTTATTGTGATGACCTCAGTACAGAAATTTCTTTCACTGTCGGCCATGCAGGCAACAGTCTAACCTTAACGGTTACTCCAAGTAAGCTGTAAGAGAACTTTAAGTTATTCTTAACAGTTTTGTTGGATTTCTTTGTGTAATTAGTGTATCTCTTTCAGTCAGAACAGACAAGTTGTTGTAATTTTTTGGATCTCTTGGATGGAGGCGATAACGAGCGCCAGTGCAAGCAGAAAAACATGGAAACAGTGTAATTTTTACCTCCAGTCAAACCTCTTTCAATGCAGCAGATTTAGGCCTACTGCACTGAGATTTTTGCCTTAAGGTTTTTCCGTACAGGGATAGTTCACTCAAAAATGAAAATTCAGTCGTTATCTACTCCCCCTCATGCCAGTTGAAGGTTGCAGAATCTTCCAAATAATTTAAGTTAATGGTGACCAGTTTTCAAACAGCAGAAAAAACACATAAAATGCCTCCATACTGCTCGTCTGGCATAATCCAAGTCTCCTACAGCCAGACGTTCCAAGGTGACTTGAAAGACGTCATTTACACCATATTTTCAGCCTGAATCTTCACTGTAGATCCTCACCTTGGAGCTGCGTTCACGTGGGCATGCACACTGTCTGAAGTGGGTGTGTGTGGTGTGACCACATCGAACCGTATGTTGGAGCTTTGGAACACTTGGATTACGCCAGACGAGCAGTATGGAGGCATTTCATGCTTGATTTTTTTTTCCATTTGAAAACTAGTCACCATTCACGTCAGTTGTTGGTGAGATTCTGCAACCTTGTTTTCCTGTGAAACTCCAGCGGTGTTTTGTGGGCTAAAAAACTAAACCCAACCTTCAGTTGGCACGCGGGTGAGTAGATAATGACTGAATTTTTATTTTGGGTGGAACTTTCCCTTTAACTAAGGAAACATGCTAAGATTTTCTGTGCAACACCCTTGTGTAAGTCCCTCAGCTAAGGAGAAATTAAACCTAAAGTGTCAAACCTAAGGAAAAGACTTAAGGTGTCTTGTGCAATCGGCTTCGGTCAAAATGTTGTTTTTTTGAATAACAGGATAAGGCCCAAGGCTGGTGTGAGAAGTAAATTTCATTTGATGTGAAGTAAAACAAGAAGCATGTTACTGGTGCATAACTTTCATTTGCAGGCACAGCAGCAGGTTCTGCATGTACAATGAAATCTGCCTGCATGCTCCACCACTAGTCTCATAAACGGCTGATGAACTATATTTATTTGAACCCCAGATGAATCCAGTAGTTTTCTCATTCATAGGTGTCACAACAGATGGCGGAATTATAAATATGGTAATACCAACACCTAGACCTCCAGCAACAGGTATAGAATTATTTAACATTAAATAATTCACGACAATAAACTCAATATATCAAGACTTCCCTTGTTATTCTGACAACAATGATTATTTTCCATGTCACAGAACCGTCCACTTCTACAGATGCCACATCTACAGCTCACAATGATAAAACTTTCACTCCCAGTGCAACACCAACCGTCTCCCCGTCACCACCAGGTACAGAAAACTGTCTTAAAACAAGGCGATCAGCATGTAATTAAGTTGGAAATCTTTTGGGTGCTGCGCTCGGCAGCGTGGACGGATTATGTGCACGCTGCGTTTATATCTCAGGACTGGCTTCTCAGCTTGACAAGTTGTTTTTTTTATTCTGTCCAAACCTGAGAAGAATTAATGGTCGTTCTGTTTAAAGGTGGCAGAGGCATTTTGACAGCTGAGGAAAGAGCCACTCCAGCCAGTGTAACGTCAACAACACCATTTGAAGGTATTGAACGGTTTAATGAAAAAGCAGCAGAGCTCGAATCTTCTTTTCCATTTGGATGTTGCATGATTACAAGCTTAAATTTAATAACAGACTTCTGTTCAGTGGATTTTTACTGAACCTCCCATGAGCCGATGCTTCCCAAGCTGTCCTCAAATGACTCCAGTTTGAATATAATGTACTTTTGAGACTCCTAAACTTTGTGTTATTATGACTGCTTGGTCTGTTTCTTCAGTTAAATTACCTGGTTGTTTCAGTGGAGGGAAGCAGATGAAATAATATAGTAACATCAGGCCTGGATTTAAACTAAAATAGATCAAACACTAGTTCAAAACAGGTCATAGTGAGAAAGACTCCTGTGCTGCAGAAAACCATCTACAGAGAGAATCAGTGTGGACAGGTGACCTTAAACCATCACCACAGGTCAGCTGTGCTCACATGTGCTCACAGCTCTCCGAGTGGGATTTTTACAGTCGTTATTTTGTTGTTTTTCCTGGAACACTGGAGCTAACAAACTTAACTCATTTTGGGAAATATGCTTATTAGCTTTCTGGCACACAGTAAGGTGGACCGACGTGTAAAAACCAACAATTTGGCATTTTTATGGGGAGTAATCTGTCTGCCTGTTTCTTGGCTCTGAGTAGTTGCCAGGCAACCAGCAGAGACTCCAGGAAGCGACTGCTCACAGCCAAGATGTAATCCGGCTCAAAACCCTTCCATAAAATAGAAAACTGTGTTTTTACAATGTTGTACAGATTAAAGAAATGAGATATAATGCTTTAAAAAGTGTGTTTCAGAGGTGATGGAGGATTTTACCAGGCTAGCTGTTGCCAACTCTAGCTTCCTTCAAAGTTCCCATGAATCAAAACTGATGTTTAAATGTTTTTATCATATATGTACTGCACTATATGTCACCTATATGTCAGTATCTGACCTAACAATTACAAAAATGTAGTTTTCTCTGGTATTCTTAATACAAAAGCACAACTGATTTGGGTGAAACTGAATCATATCTTATAGAGAAAATATTTTTAGATCTGAAACAGTTAATCAAGTCATTGATTATTAATCGACTTGCCATCTGTTTTGATAATGAATCATAAATCATAAAATGATTCACAGATGAATCGATAATGAAATTAATCCTTTGTTGCAGCCCTAAAAGTTTTCTGTCCTCTGGCTGCTCAGCTTCAACTCTCAGGCATTTAATGACTGACGTTTCCGATGGACAGGTACCCTTAGCCTACTTGTTGCTAACTGTAGGTGTTAGCTGTCGTTAGCGGGCGGCAGAACCAGGCTCAGCAGCCTCCCAGTGAACACGACTGGTCTCTGGGACAAACACAACCTCTGAGACCGACAGGAAGTACAGTACTGAGGTCGTGAAAAGATAGCTTTATTTTAGCTAACAGCTAATTTCTGTTAGCTTGGTTAGCCGTGACTCAGCCTCGGAGTTCCAAGAATCAAACCCAGAGAAAAAAAACACCTCTGTGCTGCAGCCTGTCCCCTGTTGTCAAACTGGCCTCCGCTGGTCTTGGAAGGTGTTTTTGGTCTTTGTCCAGTTGGGAATTATTTAACATTAAATAATTCACGACAATAAACTCAATATATTAAGACTTTCCTTGTTATTCTGACAACAATGATTATTTTCCATGTCACAGAACCGTCCACTTCTACAGCTGCCACATCCACAGCTCACAGAGATAAAACTTTCACTCCCAGTGCAACACCAACCATCTCCCCGTCACCACCAGGTATAGAAAACTGTCTTAAAACAAGGCGATCAGCATGTAATTAAGTTGGAAATCTTTTGGGCGCTGCGTTCGGCAGCGTGGACGGATTCTGTGCACGCTGCGTTTATATCTCAGGACTGCCTTCTCAGCTTGATAAGTTGTTTTTTTTATTCTGTCCAAACCTGAGAACACGACTGGTCTCTGGGACAAACACAACCTCTGAGACCGACAGGAAGTACAGTACTGAGGTCGTGGAAAGATAGCTTTATTTTAGCTAACAGCTAATTTCTGTTAGCTTGGTTAGTCGTGACTCAGCCTCAGAGTTCCAAGAACCAAACCCAGAGAAAAAAAACAACTCTGTGCTGCAGCCTGTCCCCTGTTGTCAAACTGGCCTCTGCTGGTCTTGGAAGATGTTTTTGGTCTTTGTCCAGTTGGGTTCACTGGGAAAAGTCCGCTAATAGAGCTGCTCTCCTTTCTATATCCATGGACCGCTTTAGCTGCATGGCAGGGAGGCATAAAGCAAATTCAGCACCATCAGCTACTGTAAACATCAATCAATGTCTGCGTCAATTCCCTACCTCGTCTGCCTGTTTTTTGTTCTTTTTTTACAGGAAACATTTAAGCAGTAAGCACTCCGCTTGCTGTTTCATGGGAACTTTAACAGACAGTGTTAATTTATACATATATAATTAAATTTAATTAAATTTAATTGTCCAACAGAAAGCACATTTCCCAAAATGTCAAACTACCCCTACAACGCTGTAATTTATGTCTCTATGTTTGACTTATAATTATTATTGTTTGCAAAGACAATAATAATGGTTTTAATTTACTGACCACAGAGAATTGTCATTTAATATTGTCAGACATGTCTCCCTCCCTCGGTCCCCACCCTGTCTCAGTTAATATATCAGTTCTTTTGGTCTTCTTCCCTGCACTCGTCCCACATGGAGACGGTGAAATGAATGGGCACAGCGACTCGCCGACTTTTTCTACACACAAAGAACATATAACAGCAAAATAATGTTAAACAGACGCCCTAACTGCCTAACAAATGTACATATAGTGGCGTTAAATCAGTAAATGAGTTGTTCAGTTTGTAACGGACCTTGTTGTTTATGGCAGTTTAAACAGTTTGCAGACTAATAACTGTTTTATATTTGCAGACATGCATAAAGGGACTGTAGATACGCACAAGGATGTTGGTGAGTTATTGAGCCCCAGTCCAATCAACATGTTAACATGGGTGATTATTTATGCTCTTTATTTAACTTTGCATGTGTTTTCTTTCAGGATACACACCTGTTATAGTCAGCGTGATATGCGTTACAATAGGTAATGTGCAATTTTTCACTTTGGACGTGACATTTTAATTAAAATTTGCAGTTGAAATGCAACATATAACAATTCCTTTTTTCTTTACAGCTGTTTTGATATCTGCTCTATTTTTACACAAGTTTCTTCTGAAGAGAAAAGGGTGAGATCCAATATTTTAATCTGAACTCTTTGATGCACGACTCATACTTGATTATGCTTCTAATCCCTCTGTTCCTTTTAATCTTTGCACTTTCTGCTTTTAAATGCACAGAGACTTACAGGTCAGTGTTAGCACATACTTCTGTGTACAGATGCAGCATGCAGCGAGCTAACTCTGCAGCAGGTTCTGATTCTTTGCTGCTTTTTAGTTTTTGAACCGTTGAAGGAAATCTAAATGTCTGTGTTTCCGCACTTGTGCTGAGGAATGAGGGAAGTCAACAGGAAATCCTTTAATAAAACCAGCTGTGACAGAGAAATCAGCTTCAGGAAAAAAAAATCCCCCTCGTGCTGGAATGAATCAGGATGTCTATAAGAATGAAGTTGAATAAATGTACAGGAATGAACTTAAAGTCAAAACCATGCAGAGACACAGGGACATATTTTGTAATTTGGGTGACAAACATTTTGTTGGACATTCATGTGGGCTGAATTTGACAAAAAATGTCCATATACTAAGGTACTTAAAGTGTTTAGCTGTGAAACAACAACTTAATATTGATCTTTATCAATATAATTTATTTGCAACCCAGAGCAACATTCCTTAAACATGAATCTCTCATTAACTATATAATCATTTAAAAGCTTCACATATTGCCTTAAGGGTAACTTTGCTTTTTTCCTATTTTCCCGTGTTTTGGGTCTGTATGACTAACTGGTGACAACAAGTTTTAAAATTGTTTTAGTATTGAGACCGTCACCTTATGATCGGGGCTGCAATATAATCCTTATGGGCAATGACGCTCCTTCAATGTACGTCCACTAAAAGGTCTTGTTTTCCCCACTGATAGACTCAGAATAAAAGTTTTGTTGAACCAGAAACAGATGTTTCCTTGCTCTCATGTCAAAGCCACCAAATTCCATTTACAAAAACAGTCATTTTATTATTGTAAAACACACTTTAGTCCAGCTCGACAGCAACAAAATGAAAGCCAATCAAAAACGTCTCGGCTCATCTTTCCACTCTTCCGACAATCAGCAGCTCTGGTTCGGTCAAAATAAACACTTGATTTGCCAAGATGAATATGAAGATATTGGGAGAGAGGAACAAGAGGCAGTGAGAACAAACAGCGCGTACAGCCAGAATATTTTCACATTTAACTCAGTGAATAAACAGTATATTCCAACCAAACCAGAGCTGCTAATTGTTGAAAGAGTGGAAAGGTAAAGCAAGTTTTATTTTGTTTCTGTTAAGTTTGAATGAAGATGACAATGACGATTATAAAATTACTGTTTTTGTAAAGGTAGTCTGGTTAGCTTGGCGAGAGCGATAAATCGGTTGGTTCTGTTTAAACAAAACTTATCTTACTTTTTTTTTTTTTTTAATGTCTGCCTCTGTAGGGATCCTTTCCATAACGGTGTCAGACACCTAAAATTACAATCTGATCCCGTCAGTGGCAAAAACAAACACCTTTAATTGACGTACTTTAACGGTGCACAGTTGCCTGGAGGGATCAGGTTGCAGCTTAGTTTCCCTTCTGCCAGTTTTAAAAATGTTTATCCCCATTAGTCACTTAAAACATGAGAAAACAGGGTCCATGCTGAAAAGTCACCCTTTAAAAACTCATTAATCTCTCAAAGCTGCAATGACTAACACTAACATTGCGGAATGCCAATTAAATATAAATATATTTGGTGAACTAATCAAATGTTAACATATAACAAATAACATAACTGAATAATTCTGACACACATTCCTTATTTGATGACACTATAGCTCATATGACACCAGGGAGGACCTGAAGCCGGAGTTATTACAGTTCCAAAATCTTTAGATTGCCCGCCTCACTATAAGGTACCTGTCAATTCCTGTGTATTCACTGTTATCAAGAGATATTGCCATAAAACGGCCAAAATACTTCTAAAAACCATATTGATTAATTGTTCACTTCACTGCTCGGAACAAAAGCTAACGGTGACAACATGAAATAAACGAGGAGCAAAAAGCACGAACGGTGTGTTCTTTACACAGTTTTCTCTCCGTGTCTCGTCAACACCAGCTCTGCGAGTGGAACCGAGCCTATCTGTGAACAGCTGTGACCCAGGAGGGACGAGCCTGCCAACAAACCGTAGCTGTGCCTCTCTGAGTCGACAGGAAAAGAAGGAAAGAAAGAAAGAGAACTCAATTCAATGTTATTGCACTTCAAATCAAATCTAAGTTTCTTAATTTAAACCGTCTAATGATGAAAAGCACTTTTTTAATTATGTATTTTTTTACTGCTGCATTATTTTAACAATTGTAAATATTATATGCCACTTTAGTATTACTATTTTGTATGTTATTTATGTAATAAACTGGAATAAACACTTAAATATTGCTTCTGTGTGTTATTAAGTATTGCCGTGCATTATTTAATTTGATTATTTGTGAAGTCTTTAAGTTTATGTGTTATTAATGTGCTGTTCTGTTACGACGGACTCATGAAAAAGGTGATTCAGGCAGGGGACAATGTGGTTAATTCAGTTTGCAGACTGAATTGGCGACTGATAAAGATACAATCAGCCGCATTCTTCGCCTCCTGACTTTCTTTTGGTCATTGTCTATTGTTCTCCGGGCTCCTTTCGTAAGCGGTGCGAAATAATGGGAAACTGTTTTTCAAGAGAAAAGAATCCAACAGAGCACCTGCGATGAATGAACCATATAACAGGAACCACCGGATCAACTGTGAGGGGAAATTTTTCAGGAAAGTGATCAAAATGTTTTTGACCTTGAATGTGTAACTGAATGGGCTCATTGAGTCCCGGAGCAGAAACTTGAACAAGTTTTTTCAACCGTTCATTTCATACGTGGAAGAGTTGTTGAAGAGACAGTATACTCCTAAATATTTCTTCTGGCAGGTGTCTGCCTTTTTTCTTACGTACTGAATTTAGATGCCACTTGACTTGTGTTGCTCAAAGCAGCAAAAAATACAGAATTTGAAAAACTTTTCTTTTTAAGTAAGCAGTAAGCAGGTCGTGGTTTTTGGAAAGAGACGCTGCCGTAGAGTAAAATCTTGGTGGTACGCAAGCTGCCTCCAGTGGCATGTGGAAGAAATTAAAAATTAGGGAATTTAAAAACATATAATACTATCAAAATACTGAAAAATTTCGAATGAAATACATAAAATGTGTTCCCGGAACAATTATTTTAAATATGTTTTGATTTCTCTGTGTTATTATTTCAAAATTAACTTTCTACGTAGCCACGATCATGCTCGTAATGTGTCTACGTCATCCATGATTAGTTATGAGAAAACTGAGATGGCAAGATAGAGGTAAAATTAATGGTTCAAGAAACAGTGGTTCCAACTGTGAACTATTACAAAGAGAGGTAAAGATCAGGAAGGAAATATTTCTGTCTGTGTTAAAAATTAAGTGGAAACTTAAGAAGCATCAGTGAAATGTTCACAGCAGCTTCTAGCACCAAACTCTGCAAAACAGCACGGTGGTACTCGGAGAGATCGGTGTTTTCTTTGGTGGCACAAGGTGTAAAAAATTTGAGAAATACTACTCTAGAGTAAATAAACCAGCCACAGTGTACTGACTGTACTCCTCCTGGTAGCCTACATAGGTGCTATTCAAAGTTACACAAGGTTGGGTGTCCCTGGTGACGCCCCATGTACAGAGGGGTCTCAGGAGCGACCGTGGGTTTTCCCCTTTTCCTGTCTATCTAAAGCTGTCCTATCAAATAAAGGCTTAAAAGCCCCCCCAAAAAATTCAACAATACACACTGGACACAGTTGGACTTTAAATGTATTTTTGGGCACTTTGAGCACCACAAGCTGAGTGGCAACTCTGCAGCTCTCACCAAAACAAACTAAATAGCACTACAGGCCAGAGTGTATGATGAACCGTCCATTCAGTGTAGTTTGCTGAGAAAAAACAAAACCAAACAATTTTATATGAAATTGTTGGCACTAGATCTGAAAGAAGAGTTTTACAAAGATATTGGCAAATCTAAGTCCTTTTGTGCTGCATTGACCGACACAACATATTACAAGAACCTCGATTCAAAAGAATGACCTTTGTTCACATTTTACAAAGCGGCAGTTTTTGTGCCTTAAAGGAGAAACTCAATGGTTGCATTCACAGCCGTGGCAGCAGTGAGGGACTAAGTCATTATCCTGGCAGGGGTGTGGACCAGTACAGAGTGAAGCCCCATAATAAAATGTGGCTCCACTGTTTCATTGTGCTCTGGTCAGCTGTCGTGCCAGAGGCTTCAACACGGGCCTCTTTGGGATCAAAAGAGACGGTTTCTTGTGCCTACTTCAAAAGAATTTACAAGTTTCAGTAAATCATTTTTAGTCAGATTTTACAGTTTATTTCAGTGTATATATGATTTTTTTTTTTACTTAGCTGGGTTGAAAGATGCTTTAATTAATATGTGAAATCCTCTGGCTGAGAAAAACATCTTCATGAACAGGATGTGCACTCATCAGCGAAGTTATTCATGTTAGTTATGTTGACAGACAGTGTATTACCAGAGGGGAGGGGTGTGACGTTTTTCTCAGAGAAACCTCGACAACAGTGCTGGTATTTGTCGTCAACCATCGTCCAAACCCTGCCCTCGGGGGTTGGGGGGGTTAGCTCACTGTTTTTATGTTGGAGCCAACTTCATTTGTCTGTGAACTTTAAACAGTGTTTTTGATTTAAAAGATAAAACGGGTGATATTCTACAGTTTTTTTTTCTTTTGGTCAACAAATCTCAAGAAAAGACCAAAAACAACAATAAATTCATATTTCTATGAAGCAATTGTTGCCTTAAAACTACTAAAAAACACAAAACTGAGCCACTGTGTTGCACTAGATGACAGTAAAGCACACATACAAGGTTTCTGTGCATAAATACTCAATATCATGATAAATCTACAGCCACAAAAACACAAATTACTCCAGTTTGACTATTTTGCTACAGTGCCAGGCTGTTTTTGGAAATTATTTCACCTTTTGTTTTTTTGAAAGAGAGTCAATAGAGAGAGCCTGTGAATGTTGGAAAGTATCTCACTGAGAGACAAACACGTTAAAACAAGACTCGTGTTTATGAGAAGAGTCCACATGCTCCCGTTTTGTGGTTTTCACAACCTCTGAAGTGGAAATTTTCTCAAAGTTCTGAGTTCACGGGTCGTGACATGTTTGCTGAAGTTTTCAGGAATTGGCAGAGTGGAAGTTGATTTTTCAGTGGATGTTGTAATTTCAGTGGGAAAGAGTTTTTCTTTGTAATTGAAGGAATTGTCGGTATTTCCACCAGCCTCATCTTTTCTTATGAGTTTACATTTTCTGCAACCACTTGCTAGCTTGCCAAATTGTTTGCCTCGGTGGATTCTCGGGGTTGACGGTTTTAGCGGCTGCGTTGCCGTTGCCCTGCAGAAGTGTTCTCATTTTAGTCAAGCATGTACAAGTTTTCTATTTCTGAGGTACTTGGAACACACGATTAATTTAGCATGTTAGCATGCTAAGATTTTCTCATTAAAAACAATTTATATTATTAATATATTATATTGTTGAATATATTACATTCCTTTTTCACATTTTCCCTTCTAAGTGTGTGTCACCTAACAATGTGTTTTGGCCAAACAAAGTAACAGCTGTAGGTTTGGGTGGTGATACATGGCAACATGGGTGTGAGAGTCAGGTCAGTATGGTGCTGACAGAAACACAGAATGGATCAGAAAACACCAGGACTGGAGTGAATCTTGAAAACAACAGCAGAGGCAGAAAAAAATGTGTTAAAAAAACTTAAGTGAGAATGAAAAATACCTCTAAAACAAATTGTCTCAAACCAGTTATTGAAAGTAAAAAACTGACTCATCTGGCCTCTGTAGAGCCTGTTGGTCTTTATTTAGATCAGGGCTGCTCAAACTGGGGTGCCTGAACCAAAGTTGGCTCATCATAATGTTTGATTTGGCCTGCCAGATGTTTCTAGTTTTAATTTTTTTTTAAATGTTTGTCATCTCCTTTGTCTCTCTCATCTTTCCTGTCTACCTTCACGTCTTGTCCAATGAAGGCAAAATCCCCCCAAAATGATCTGAAAAACTCCTTAAATAGGATCCCTAATTACTAATTATTTTTCATAATCTGGGTAGACGATAGAGCAACAAGTTAATGGAACTTGGGATCTTAGTATCATTTTGTATCTTAACTATACAACAAAACAACACCGTGGTCACCATTCACTGCCATTGTACTGGATGAGGCTGCCACCCTGTTCCTCCCAAAACTCCAGGATTGTTTGGTGAACTGAAGATCTTCACTTATCATCACATCGGCATAGTGGTGAGTACATATAAAATGGCTTAATCTCACATAGTGTAGTATCACTTTAAGACAAATGCTGCCAGTAAGTTACTGTAAATTTTACAGTATTCTTGTTGCGGTGTGAATTAGGATATTTGTTATGAATTGTGTTGGGTATAACATAATAGGATAGTTTTTATAGTGATATTGTTTGTGATATTGTTATTGTATTGTTGATCATTTTTATTACATGGCTTTGTTAATAACTTAATTCTGATTGGACAATTACAACATTTCAAGTCTGTTATTTCTGTATAGTAGACCGTTGCTATTTATGAAAAACAGAATGTTGCTATGGACACAGTTCTGATCATAGACTCTGGACAAGCAAAAAAATCATCGTTAAATCATTTTGAAATTATAATATTTTGTGTCAAAGTTTTGAGTTCTGTTGGTACATAACCATGTAATAAGCAGGGTAATGTACCGTGAACAGGTGGTTATTGTCAAATAAATCACAACAGGATGATGCAGGGCCCCACAGGATCTCTTACATCACAGTGTTTCCCAAACTTTGAATCTGAGGACCCACTTTTTAAAAATGTCAAACCATCGAGACCCAATCCACAAGAGGCTACATCAGTAAATCTTTGGAAGAGTTCATTTGTGCATAAATGAATGTTCCTGACCAGTTTTCCTGTCATTTCCAGATCATCTTATGTTATCTTGACACAAATAATATTAAGTTTTTAAACACTTTAAATCAGGAATAAATGCATTTAGGCTGAGTGACAATATTGGGCATTTAGCCTCCTAAATAAACAAGTCAAAATAAGTGAATTTAGGCAGAATTAACAGTCATCAACAGTGCAGAACATGCACACTTTGAAATTCTTTTTAAAAGGTGTACTGTGGTGTTCTACCAGATCCCTTAACATTTATCTGTGTACAGGACTGTTCAGAACTGTAACGCGCTGACGAGCATCTTTGAGATCTGAGATCAGCACAACTGACTGATCACTGCTCGTCTCCTGATTTATTCATCAAACAAAGCGTTTAATATTAAAGGGACAACAAAGCAACTTTAAATTCTCAATAAATGACCACCAAACATGACATTTTTTTTTTTTAATTATTTCATTTTATTTTATTTTTGATGTCCAGAAGTGATGCTATTTGTGTGGCTGATGGTGATTAAATGTGTCTTGCAGGTCCACCTCAGGAAGAGGTGCCCAGCCCCAAGCTCTCTAAGAAGACGAGGAAAAACTCCCCATGAAGAGTTCTGAAGACACATGGGAAGAAACCTGGGGAAAGGCAATTCAAGAAGAGATTCCCTCTCCATGGACGGCTGGGTGTGTGTACGTGAGTATATGAAATTGTCTTTTTTTCTTTTTCTGAGGGTGGGGAAACCAGAGGTCCCAGAGAAAATCCGAGTCAGCATGTGGAGAACATGTCAACTCCATGCAGAAAGGCCCTGATCCAAGTGAGTGTTCACTGAAAACCACAAAAGTCTGCTTCATGGTGGTGTTAGAGGAAAATTCTGGGGATCAAACAAAGTCTGGAGGATCCATCTTCCATTTTTTGGGGCTTATGAAATCCTTTTCAGAGAAAGTTTGATACTTTTGAAAATGCCTGAATTGCATCCAGTGTCAAAACAACTTGAAACAAGACAATCTGGTGTTTGGAGATGCACCATATGGCAATGATGACAGTAGAAGTATGAGCCAGCATGGGTGTGGTGCTGTAGTGGAAAACAGGGTTTGAAAGAAGAAGAAGAGGAATCAGTGCTTCTGATGTAATGTCTGTGCCACACCATGGGTCAGAGCAGCCATTTGA
>JAJHUR010112454.1:0-22289 GCA_027495735.1 Lutjanus campechanus | reverse complement strand
GTTAAAGATGTTATAGAATGTAATAACGTATAGAACATGAAAAATAACGTCACAGTTACTTTGCTGAGTAACTAATTACTCTTACAATGAGGTAACTGAGTTACTAACTCAATTACTTTTTGGGAGAAGTAATTTGTAACTGTAACTAATTACTTTTTTAAAGTAAGATGACCAACACTGAATATGATAGTCTTGTTAGAATAGTTTGATCTGTATATAACTATTTATATGTAAATATGTACATACATTTATAGATACACTCAGCAGTCACTTCATTAGGTACACCTGTTCAACTGGTCATTAACACAAATATCTAATCAACCAATCACATGGCAGCAACTCGATGCATTTAGGCATGTAGACATGGTCAAGGCGACCTGCTGAAGTTCAAACCGAGCATCAGAATGGGGAAGAAAGGTGATTTAAGTGACTTTGAACGAGGCATGGTTGTTGGTGCCAGACGGGCTGGTCTGAGTATTTCAGAAACTGCTGATCTACTGGGATTTTCACACACAACCATCTCTAGGGTTTACAGAGAATGGTCTGAAAAAGAAAAAATATTCAGTGAGCGGCAGTTCTCTGGGCAAAAATGCCTTGTTGATGCCAGACGTCAGAGGAATTCTCCTCTGGTTCGAGATGATAGAAAGGCAACAATAAATCAAATAACCACTCGTTACAACCAAGGTATGCAGAAAACCATCTCTGAACACACAACACGTCAAACCTTGAAGCAGATGGGCTACAGCAGCAGAAGACCACACTGGGTGCCACTTCTGTCAGCTAAGAACAGGAAACTGAGGCTACAATTCACACGGGTTCACTAAAATTGGACAATAGAAGATTAGAAAAACGTTACCTGGTCTGATGAGTCTTGATTTCTGCTGCGACAGTCAGGTGGTCGGGTCAGAATTTGGAGTAAACAACATGAAAGCATGGATCCATCCTGCCTTGTATCAACGGTTCAGGCTGGTGGTGGTGGTGTAACGGTGTGGGGGATATTTTCTTGGCAGATATTTTCTTGGCACACTTTGGGCCCTTTAGTACCAAGATAAGATAAGATAAGATAAGATATTCCTTTATTAGTCCCACAGTGGGGAAATTTCCAACATTACAGCAGCAAAGTGGATGGCAAAAAATAAGAAGCATCAGTAGAAAAGACAATAAATAGCGAACAAGCAATATAAAAAAGGAATATAGAAAAATATGAACAATTTAAACAATGGAAAATACAGAAACTAGCAACCTAGTATGGGAAAATATAAGATATGAGAATGGTAACAATATATAGTGTTTTCAAGATTACACCATGGCACAGAGGAATACTGCTATTGCACATAGGAAATTAGAGATTTGCCAGGTACTGATATTGCACATTGGATGAAAATACCCCTGACTGGAATATTAATATTGCACATAGGAATAATAATACACCTGATTGAAAGATTGACATATTGCACCTTTAAGTTGAAATTCACCTGAGCTAAATATTTCACAGTATAAGTGAACACAGTGCATTATAGTGCAATCGCTGCAGTCTTGGTGAGTGTGTGGTCTACTGGGAACACTGCTGGTTGTAGAGTCTGACAGCTGCAGGAAGGAAGGACCTGCGATAGCGTTCCTTCACACACTTTGGGTGAAGCAGTCTTTTGCTGAAGGAGCCCTCCAGTGCTGTTAAAGTGTCCTGCAGGGGGTGGGAGTCATTCTCAATCATGGATCACAGCTTAGCCATCATCCTCCTCTCACCTACCACCTCCACTGAGTCAAGGGGGCATCCCAGGACAGAGCTGGCCTTCTTGATCAGTTTGCTAAGTCTCTTCCTGTCAGCCGTCGAGATGCTGCTCCCCCAGCAGACCACTCCATAAAAAATGGCTGATGCCACCACAGTGTCATAAAAGGTCTTCAGGAGTGCCCCCTGCACTCCAAAAGACCTCAGTCTCCTGAGCAGATAAAGTCTGCAGATAAAGTCTGCTCTAGTATTGTTGCTGACCATGTCCATCCCTTTATGACCACAGTGTTCCCATCTTATGATGGCTACTTCCAGCAGGATAACGCACCAGGTCACAAAGCTCAGATCATCTCAAACTGGTTTCTTGAACATGACAGTGAGTTCACTGTACTCCAACAACCTCTACAGTCACCAGATCTCAATCCAATAGAGCACCTTTGGGATGTGGTGGAACGGGAGATTCACATCATGGATGTGCAGACGACAAATCTGCAGCAACTGTGTGATGCTGTCATGACAACATGGACCAAAATCTCAGAGGAATGTTTCCAGCACCTTGTTGAATCTATGCCATGAGGAATCAAGGCAGTTATTAAAGCAAAAGAGGGTCCAACCCGGTACTAGCAAGAAGTACCTAGTTGTCTGATTTTAAACATGTAATAAAAGATAACAGAATAATGTGATGTTCTGTGTTTGGGTAGATCCTCTTACTAGTTTTCACATGTCTGAGTGGTTGTAGGGGAGCGTGAGGCCATCTGTTATTCATTCTGATCTGAGGTAATTACTGTGTGCAGCAGCGTGGAGGGAGAATCTGTGACATGTAGACTTCTCACTGATTTGATCCAGTTCTTCTGGTGGGCTGAGGTAAAAGACTTTTGTTGTGGATTGGATCTTTAGCTGGATGAATAAGGCTTTCAGTGTCCCACATTACAACTATTTACATCCTGCTGCCCATATTCAGCCCATTCTCATTCCCAACGTGTTAAATACAGCAGCTCGGTCAGTACCATTCTTTTTTCACTGCTTTCCCACAAAATTCATTCAATTACCACATTTCCTCCACAAACTATTTTCTCATTCATACTCCACCGCCTGCAAAACACTATATATCAGCAGTACATTTCTCAGCTGCTAAAACTGTTTCCAAAACTGTTAAAAACACTTTCACAGGATGCCAAATTTAGTGAATTTCTGCAGTAACCACATTGTAAATATTCTGCTAAGATTTTCCTTATATTTCAATAAAATGAAATTATCATTCCAAACACAACTGATTGCAGTTTCCACTGAATGCCCACTTGTGGCATAATTCAGAAGAGAGGAATGACCAGAAACCTCACAGTACTGTACAGTATGACTGATTATACTGCACATGTAGTTGACGTATTTTTGTTGCTTCGCCATTTAATTCTGTCATGTCTCGAGGGGATGGCTGAAAATCCCTGTTTTCCGGCTTGTATCATATTAAGGAAATGTTGTGATTGGACATGAAAAGGCCAATCAGAATGTATCTCGTCCGCTCACCCATTGGTTGGTTTTTGTGGCACATTTGTATCACTGTGCCAAGTTGAGCACGCTTGAAGGCAAAGTTGAGCACAGACAGGAGTGGGAAGGTTGAGAGAGAGAGGAAGACAGTCAGTGTGAGCATGTGTGCAGCGCTCTGTCAGTGCCTGGAGCACCAGTTTGTGAGGGGGGGCAAATGAGTAACACTGAGTGAGAGGCAGGGGTGTTTCTGGAGTGTGGGGGCATAGGGACGCACTAGCCACCCCTGCAATCTGAGTGGCCACCCGAAGTGCCACCCCATTATCCTCAAGTATGATTCGTTATCTGTCCAGTGTGTTAGTCTGAAACAACTGTTTGATGAGTATTTTTACATGCATTGCATTGTTTTCTTTTGCATGTAGCCTACTTTTATTTGTTTACAACTTTACTTAAATAATAAATTATAAAAAATAAAAGTATTTTTCATGATGTAGTGTGGAGGATGAGTTTAAAAAGTAAAAAAAACAAACAAAAGGAATGTAAGATACTGTAATGTTAGTAATTATGAGAAATGGTACATTACCATGCGCATGTGTGTTTGCGTAACGTGCATGCACGCCTGTGTATACCACACACATGAGTGGACGTACGTGCACATGCATGAACCTCATATCTCCCCTGCATAAGTCAGTGCCCACCTTGGGCCACCCCCCGTCAAAAACATCTGCAAACACCCCTGGTGAGATGGGTCATTATTGCATATGAATATAGATAACAGTAAACGTGCAAATATATTTGAGCACAGAGTAGATTTTTGTTTGCTCAAATGAAATGATTTTGTGCTTGTATATAATTTATCTTAAAAATTTTATTTATGTGCTTGCGAAATTAATTGTATCTGTGCTCCAAATCTCTCATTGCTTGCTCAGGAATGTGGCACAAATATAACAGCATACAGCAGCAGCACCTGCTGTATCTGTGAGTACAAGTACAATTTTGGCATCAGTAAATGATAACGTTAAGTTGATGTGTCGTCGCTTGTCAGCCTGTGCTGGTCAGCGTTAATGGTGGAGGTTATTTCTCAGTCTGTCTGTGTCTTGCTTTCTGTGTTCAGTGACTCTGAGTGAAATACATCTATTTATTATGTTACATTTATTGCTTTACTGAATAACTCCAGCAGGTAGGAAAAGAAAAAGAAATAAGACAGAGAGGAACTGAAGTGTAAGAGAAAAGTCTGGAACAATGAAATACGGGGAAGTGAGGAGAGAACAGAGGTTAGTAAAGATCTATTCAGCAGAAAGTTCTATTCAGTTCAGAGTATAAGAGCATTTCACTTTGATAACAGAGGACTCTCTGCCCTCTAATGAAGCAAAAGTGATTTAAATGCTCTTTATCTGCAGTTTAGTAACAGAGTTCAAACTGAGGGCAGTTTTTGAAATGGTGGGTGGCTTTCCGTTAATTGAAAAACAACTTTTTGATTAAAGAAGGAATTCGGGAGAGAAGTGTGAGGCAAGGACACGCAAGTGCACACACACACACACTCACACACACACACATATTCAGTGAATGCACCACAGATGAAACAGAAGAAAAATCCATCTCACATATTTGTAGGCAGTCATTTATCAAAAGTGTTTTGTGCAATGCCAACATTGAATTCGTTCTGCCTGCCATATCTGTGCATTGCTAAGGGACGGATCATGGTTATGGTGACCATTACTTGTTCTGTAAAGTGTGAGGGCCTGACCTCTAAACCCTTAGTGTGCATCCAGTCTGAAGCAGGCACTGCAGCGTTTAACCGCAGGATTGCGCAGTGGAACGAGAGGTGGGTGTTGTGTATTTATTTGTGGTTTGAACATAACCGCTGTGAAAATAGAAAATAGTGTTTGATTTCTCTTGCACTCTCTCTCACACTCTCTGACTCTCTTGCACCGCTGTCTCTTCCCATTGTTTCTTTATGCCGATCACCTGAAGCTGCACACTGTCTCCTTCCCTTCTTCTCTCTCTCAGACACATCAATACAAACCAAAAGAAGTCTCTTATTCTTGCTCTATTTTGTATCATAAACTACAGCATGATCATGAGTATGAAGGCTGCTTTTCCCCGTAAGTTTACCCTGTTTCAACGCACACTGCTGTGTTTTTTATTTTTTTTGACAACCCCCTGTGGCCCCCACTGCCGTGTCGCCCATTCCAAATGAACGAGAAGACCTGCGTTTTCACCACAATATCTGATTCAGTCTGAATGAGGCCCTACACAATGTCTTCACAGCCCCGTGTAGTGAAAGCAGCATGATAGCAGAGATTCAACAGCAGCTTCAGTCCTCTCTCTCTCTCTCTCTCTCTCTCTCTCTCTCTCTCTCTCTCTCTCTCTCAGTGACCCTGAAATACAAAAGCAATTCAGTCATCACATTATACCATTCATAATTTTGTCTCTTTTAAGAACTTATTTGCTAACGTCACATTCAACAAGACTTTTGTCACAAATCAATGTCGACCCCAAAATGCAGACTCCAGGCAAGCAGAAAAGTTTAAAACTCAAGTCTTTTATTATGAACTGGCAGGTAAGAATGGCAAGAGTTGGTGTGGCAGCTGGAATCCAATATAGTGAGCTCTCTGGTGGGCTTGGGTGACAGATAAGGCAGAAGATTGGCAGGGAATCCTGAAGACAGAAAAAAAAAGCGTGAGGCAAAAACATGTAGGCGAGTGAACAACTAACTAGCAGGCTAGGCAAACTGGAAAAAACTGGACGCGCCCGCACCAGAACGAAACCACACATTGAAAGCCATGCTTTGTCTCTAGCTGAATAGTCAGCAACTGGGATGAACTATTGACTATTACTACTATTGCCCAGAAGGTTTCAACAATGCAGAACAGGCTTTGTGCCAGGTGTTGTTGCACCAACGGACATGGGCTTGGACATAAAGAACCATAATGTCCTTTACCTGAGATGAAAAGAGTGGACATTGGTACATTTTTGGCATTTAAAGGTAACATACTTGTAGCAGAAGTTTCTAAGGTGTTGTGCATACACCACCTGTGATTATAGTTGTGAATTTATTTTCAGTATAAATTAGGGACACCAAGGAATTTTTGCAGTTGTTTATGACTCATGGGCCTTGGCCACACTTGGACCGCTTTTACCTTGGCTGGATTCACCCTTGTCCCTTGGCAATAACATTACCCAAGAAGAAGACAGATGAGGCATACAAACAGTTTAACCCATCGGACATGGATTCAGCGTAAGGGAGATCAAGCCTATTGAACAGTGTTGCTCCTTATAGAGAATTGAGTGATGTTGACAAGAAGGACAAAACCCACTAACAATGTAGAGACTACAAAGAAGACAGCAGCACTGTAGGGGAAAGTAGGTTATTCCAGTAGCCATCCTGGATGTATGGCTCTATAGCTTCCCACACAGGCCTTGAGAGATTGTGGAGTCAACTGCAGGGAAGAGGTCCTCTCGCATCAAGTCAATGGTGCAAACATAAGGACGATAGGGAGGCAGAGACAGACCTTGTTGTCTGCTGAACACTGCCTCGAGGACATGGTGTTCCAGTGGAACCAGAAACAGGATGGGGATCTCTGGAACAGAGACCTGACAGGCAACTGAGGGAGAGCAGACTTAAGACACTGTGCATAATAGGCAGGGCTCCAACTGGGAATCTTGGCAGATGCCCAGTCAATATGGGGGTTATGTTTAATGAGCAAAGAATATCAAAAATGAGAGGCACAGAAGGTGAATTCATCACAAAGAGACTAATTTCCTCCAGACAGACAGAAGGCGCAGTGGTGAGTGGTCTTAGCTGTGACCCCAACAAAAAGACGTCCATCCAAAGCATTTGCCTCTATGGGTTTATCCAGACATACAGTGGATATACCTAACTGCTCAAAAACTTTTGATTCAAATAACATTTATTGAGCTCTGGAGTATATTTACAGTAGGATTACAGTTCATTTGAATGACCTTTCCAGTAGGGGTGGCTGGCAGCTGAATCTGAGAACAAAAAGACTTATGACATGAAGTATGGCTTGTTAGGATGCTCCCGATGAGCCTGGCCATTTAACAGGCAATGAGGACATGAGACAGAAGAAACTGTCTCGGCTGGCCATCGTACAGACAGCTTGTGGCAATGCAGCATTACAATTCCTGAGGTTCAAGGCAGAAGTTTTTTTTCATGTCTGATGAAGGACTGTTGCCTGAAATATCACATGTGGTGATACTATTAAAATATCCTAAAAGGAGCAGTTTCTGGTGTGCAGCCTTATGTTTTGTACTTTTGTATCTGTTCTTCTGTCCAGCACCCAGCACTCATCGGTTTTTGGATGTGCGTGCTGTTTTTGCATCTTCAAGGCAGAAGCGACTCAGTTGCACAGTTTCCAGGGAATGTTCTTGCTTTGGTGATCCTCTTGGATTATCTGCATCATTCATCCATGCTTGATCCAAGACCAGGAAGAGGCAAGGTTTGCTGAAGCAGCCAGCAGCGTCCAAAACTCTATGGTGTTGTCAGCAACAATCTGCAATCCATGACGGAGAAAAAGCTATGTCTGGGAGGCATCTTTATCCTGAAATGAATTATCAAAAACCTTGTGCATTTGGTGATAAAGGCAGAGTAAAACAAGGTCACAGCTCATAGCTGCTCCTTCACCACTGTTGGCCAGGGCACTTCCCCAGCGAAGACTAATGACAAAAGCGATCGTACCCTTCTGCAAGACAGGGGGTGCTGTTCAACACATGATGACATTACATCAAAAATGAACAACACAATCCTGAATCTCCATCAAAACTCTTTGGAATAGGCACCCTAGGTTCTTTAACAGACGGTGGAGTTGGAGTGGCAGGAGTGGGTGCAACAGGAGCAGGGCTAGCTGCCGAGTTTATTCAACCCTGGATGCTGGCAACACTCCTGGAGAGCTTGCGGTGACATTCAATGATATCCTGCAGAGTCGGGCTGTGCTGGCGGGGGAGAGCTCCCTGACAGGATACAGCCTGGTGGACAGGGTCCAAGTGTGCTTGGTAATGATGGCCAGATCGTACTGTCACAAATGTAGGCTGAACCCAGGCACTCAGGACAAGCAGGTAAGGTTTAAAACAAAAGTCTTTTATGATGAACTGGCAAGTAGAAGCATGGCAGGAGTTGGTATGGCAGTTGGAATCCAAAATAGTGAGCTCTCTGGCGGGCTTAGGTGACAGATAAGGCAGTAGATTGGCAGGGAGTGCTGGAGACAGAAAAAAACAAGTGTGAGGAAAAAAACTGGCAGGCAGATTTACAACTAACTAGCAGGCTAAGCAAATAGGCAAACTGGTACTGGTACTGGCAAAAATACTGTGCTGAAGTGTGGCACATAACAAACCAGGTATGGCACAACGATCCAGTAGGGTACTAGATGTCTGAACTGGCTTCTTCTAGTGGAGTAGTAATGACTTCATGATGGACTGGTGCACTGATTGCTTGATGACAGGCAGGGGTATAGAGAAAACCAGGAGCCAGGAGAGCAGGAGTGAGCCACACACAGACACACACACAGAGAGAACAAGCACGCCGACAAAACCAAAACACACCAAGCAAACCATACCAATACTAAAGGATGAACATAACAAAATAACATATTCTCAAATAGGCTCAAACTCACTCCAGCAGCAGCTGCCACAGGGTCATGACAGCTTCAATGAATTATTGAGAAATTATAAAATGTTCCTCCACCTTTTCAAAAGTCAAATTCAAGCACTTTTCAAGATGTATTTTCAAGCTTATCCAGCACCTTACATAAAGAACTATATATTATCTTCTTTGTCACACTAAATCAAATTAGAGCTGCAATGATTTATCAATTCTTAATCCATGATTAAATTAACTATAAAAAAAGTCCTTCTTTAAAGGTTGTATAAAGCAATAATGTGTGTTGTGAGTTTGTCACACCACAGGAACACTCCATCTAGCAGGTTTATTGTTATTGGATTGTTTGAACTGAAATGAGCTAAAGTGAACTGCTGGGCTGATTTGGACCGAAAGACTCACAAAAGGTACGTTTGTAACTGACCGTTCGGGAAGGTAGAGCATGGGGAAGCAGTTTCTTTTGTGAGTCAGTTCATGGGGCTTACTGTACATGGTGTTTTGGCACCATGGCTCCAGCAACAGTTTAACAGTCAAACTTTGCAATTCAGCACTAGTGTGTGAGACCTTTTGGATGTGTAGAAGAACGCAGAACATTAATTAACATGAAATCCTGATCGATCCTATTGGATTTAAACAAACAATGAAGTTAGAGCTGCTGTGCGTAAATTATTATATTTCCATAACCCATTTGCTATTAATGTAAATTTTTATAACCCCTGTGTTAACTGTGTATGCATGTTGTGAACCTGCACATCTGACTGATGCATCCCTGAACTGCAGGAAAATACTGCTCCATTGATGTCAGACCAGGTTTTTGTTGATCAATGGCACAATCACTTTCTGCTGCGTCAAGATAGCAATGCACCTCATATTAAGACCACTACACACATGGGCACACAGATGGGTGCAAATACATTTGCTGCCAACACAAAATGTGCAAGAAAATGACAACTGCATTGGTCAGAAAATAGCTATGACACTTGTGCTGCACTTTGCGCCAGACGGAAGATAGAGCCCGAAGATTTGACAGTCTGGGCACAGCTGTCCAAATTGAATCTTGTATCGAGAGGTGTTGCATTCAACCAGTGACAAGGAAGCATCATCAAATCAAGGTATCGACAACACTTTCTGGTTTCAGTCTCACCTATGCTGTTGTGTTTTATGAATTGTAGTTCTATTTTGTGATTTTCTGTTGTGTTTTGAACTTTAGGGCCACCACACTTTCTCTTTTTCTGTCTTTCTTTCTCTGTATATTATACCTTGTGCTACTGCAATCTTATCTTTATGTTAATCTGATGGCATTCAATTCAGACGTGTGCTGTGTTTCAACTACTACGGAAATGTTATAGGTTGAACCAGGTAAAATTGCTGTCTGGACTTGTCCAGGAAAGTGACCAGGGTGCTTAATCAGACACAAGGCCAACATGTTAAATTGCTATCATATTACCTTAAAGGGGTGCATGTCTGAAAGGGGCTTGAATGACAAAAAGTCATCACTTTAAACAGCTTGATGAAACTAGGAATGTCAGGTATATCCGACAAGGGTACAGGTAGGCTTTCCTATCCAGCTATTCGGAATAGTCACAGAGATATAAACATGGGTGCCAACTTGAATTGAACACTGGGGGCCAAAACTTGTCAGCCTGTGTCATGTTAGATGGTGAGATGTGCTGTGGAGGAGAGATTAATATTTCTCCCAAAAATGACACATTTTCTATCCTGGGAACAGAAGCACACTGTCCTGATGTATGTGGGTTCCAAACCTGAGCACTTTAGTGTTTTATCTGGTGGTAATAATAATTACTGAGGCAGAAGAACATCATTTTAACATTAATCAATATTATAATGTGCATGCTTCATGCTTGACCTTCGCCATAGCTGTGAAGATGACATTACGACATGAGGTTTATGACCTGTGATCTGTTGCTGTCTGATTGAACAGCCTCATGGAAGTGATTTTTGATAATTCATAATATTCTAAGCCAACAACATTCATTAAAACACGTCATTTGGTGCTTTCAAAGTCATGATGTTGAGTTGAGACAGATTCCATATTCTGTTGGCATGCAGAGGCCGCTGCTGAGCGCAGCAGACTGCTAGCACCGTGCCGGCTGCACTGTTCAATGTTGTAGGCTTAATGAAGTGAATGAGCACTCAAAGTGAAAAAGTACAACTTTAAAAAAAGCTCTCACTCACTTGGTGTAATGCTTCGGATCGATTCTTTAGGAGATTTTGGCCATCTTTCTTCTGTGAGAGGCTTTTTGCCACTGTCAGCTGCTAAATGTAAATCCATCATATGCTGCAGTCTTTCACCCAAAAGTATTTTGGATAAAGTATAAATCCAGTGTTGTTGAAGCTTTGAGCTTCACAGAGAACTTTGTCTGAGATTCTAAATCCAGCGCATTTTATCCCTCCAGCGCACAATTTGCGTCTTCATCGTTTAATGTTTTGAAGAATGTCCACATAAAGCTGGTAGTAGATATAGTGTTGTGTGTTTACTGTTTAAGTGCATCAAGTGCCAGTTATTTATTCCCAGTAGAGTTCCACGTTGTAAGCATGATCACAACTGTGTATCAACTTCAACTTATCCTTATGAATTATGAACAAAACATCTCATCAAATGTAACATCAAGCCAAACTGTTTGCTGCTCAGGCTCCGTGCACGTTAAATTATTGATTGCTCTGAATATTCTACACTAAATTGATTGCTTGCTGATCAAACAAACCGCAGACCTTCAAACAATGGTACAATGAGCTGCCTGACTGCGTTTGAAGTCAACGTGGTGTTTTTACTTGCTGCTCACCTTAAATGGCCCACATCCCAGCTCAGCCCGGATGAGAGGCACTGAACTGGAATAACCCAGATGTCAAAACACATCAAACAGAGAGAGGAGAGGTGAGGGGAGGAGAAGGGAGAGGACAGGTAGGGAGGGAAGGAAGAGAAATTAGTGAAGGGAAGAAAAAAGGGAGGGGAGTAAAGACTGCGTGTGTGTGCGTGTGTGAAGGACGGCTGGGACAGTTTGTCCAGAGGATTGAAGAGTCTCAGATGTTCCAACAGCAATGACACACCATAAAACACTATAGCATGAGAGAGAAATAGAGTCAAGGTCAAAGAAGGATAACAAAGCAAAAAGGGAAGGGTGGAGAGGGAGACATATAGAGAGGGAGAATCAAAAAGGGGCTGAAAGGTGTATATAAATACAAAGAATCACTGTGTTTTTGATACTTTTTGTTACCTACCCTTCCTTGTTAGACCATGCAGACTATGTGTTTGGCATTTTTTGCGAGTTTTGCAGTCACTGTCGATTCTCCTATGCTTAAAATGGAAGAATGAGGTGTTAGGGTTAGGTTAGGCGGTAGAGGGAAGAAAACCACTACGGGAGAGTATTTCCTCAAATAACTTTTGAACGGAAGGTCGTAGAGACTTGAAACCAGGCTCTGATTTGGGTCCATTCCGCATCCAACGGTACCTCACCCATTGTGTGACTGCCATGTTCCCACTGCACACAAGGTGGCGCCCCAACTCAGAAGCGGAAAATTGCGTCGGACCAAATGCAGGAAGGTTTGGCCTGGCCATAAACACACCCACAAAAAATTTCAAAGCCCAACCCCCCACCGTTCAGGAGTTATGAACTTAACATGGAGCCAATTAAATCCATTCCATTTTAAGTTCATAATTTTGGCCAGGAATGTGTCACAGACATGGTTCTCATACCTCCAGGGTCGGACCGATCCCCTAAAGCCATCCCTAGCGGAAAAAAATTTACTATAGGACCATGCCCAATCGACTCCAAATAGCCTGAAACATGCTCCTAACCACTTTCTGGGTAACACTTGTGGGCAGTCTCCATAGACTTAAATGGGGACACATTTTGGGTCATAACTTGCGTCGTAGAGACACAGGACTGGGTGGCATTTGCCCTACTTCGGGGGTGCTGAACACACCAGTCTTGGTCCCATGTCGTGACTTACCGTCCCGGAGATACGGCAAAAATGAAGTTTTTTACGCAATTTACGCCCACTTCCCGACGTCGTACGGGGTCGTGGCTACCACCGTTGGAAAGCCTGTCCCCAATAATAGGGGCATAGAGTTCTGGTTCCAAGTCTCTATGACATCCACAACCAGAGTTATTCAAGAAAAACACTTAACTTTCAGCCGCAAGGCACTATGGGTAATAAAATACACATTTTTCCTGAATAACTCAGCTCAGGAACATCGTAAGAAATATATTGCTGGATTTCATCCAGCCCTTTCATATTATATAATTATATAAAATTTATATAAAAAATTTTGGCACCATGATACAAGTTACTGGTCAGATCAGCTAAGTACTATATTGTCAGAGTTGAAAAATAAAGGCAAGGTGACTTGTAGAAATGTTTGTTGACTTGTAGAAAATTCCCTTGCCCCTGAATAAAGAAAAACACACATAATCAGCAATAACATCACACCATCACTTTTCATCACACTCATACTGACTTGACTTACCTTCACAATGTCGGCCTTCCTGGAAGCTGCCAATGAAAATTTCAACAATGTGCTGGATGCCTTTGAGGCAAGTCCTGATGTCAAGTCCTTTTTACAGGATTCTGACATCTGCATACCGTTGTTTGTGGCGGACTTGGTGGATCCAGGATCATCGTTGGATTTGTCCAATGACATTGATGGTATTGTCATTGAACTGACAGCCCTCTCAGCCATTAAGGGCAGAATGTAGTGAACAGAATGCACTATCTGCGCTTGCCAGTTTTCACTGGAGCCCACATCAAATTCCAGTGGCACTATTTCAAAAAGCATGAGCGGCTGGTGGGCATGCCGCCTCAGACTGTAAAGTGCCTACACACCAGAGTTGGAGTCTCTCTGGGCATGGTGGACGGTGTGTCATGGTTTGGGTTTTTTTCATTGTCATTTCCTGTTTTATTTTGGTGCATTTTCCCTTGTGTGTCTTTGTTGTTTTTACTTACTGTCTTTGTCTGTTTTCCCGCTCTTTTTGATGACTGATTATTTTCATTATTATGTTCTTGACTGCCCTCACCTGTGTCTTGTTATCCTCCCTCTCCCTAGTGTATTTAATCCTTCGTCTTCTCCTCTTTAGTTTCTGGTTCATACTCGTCTGTTTGTGAGTGTCTTCCATGTTGGTTCATGTTCCTTGTGTTTTGTTTTTCCTCCTAAATGGATTTGTTTGGTTTTTTCTTCCCTGGACTCTTATTTTGCATCTCCTGGATTTTTAGTTGCCTTTTTTCACCTCTGCCTTGCAGTAAGCTTTTGTGTTCGTTTTTTTTCCCCTGCCTTGTTTGAAGACTCTGCCTTTCCTTGGTGTAAGCTTTTGTTTGGTTTAATTTTGTTCATTAAAATATCACGGATCTGCTCCACTCTGTCTCTCCATTGTCTGCATTTGGGTCCAAACCTGAAAACCCCTTAATTTGTGACACGGTGGGTACTTTATGGTATTGTCTTTGGTCCCAAAAGACCTCAAGAATCCAAGTGGCTGCCTTTCCAGCCCTGCTTGGCTGAAGGATCTGGCAAGGGACCTATTCAATGTCCATGATGACTTCGTCAAGAGACTGAAGGACTTGCCAGTCAGGGAGAAGTCCCGTCCGACCCTCCAAAAAAAATACCCTGAGTCAACTTGACAAAATTAACATTCTGGAGCAGGACCAGAAGTTCATCTTTAAGATCCTGGATCTGGCCATTGAGAAATGTATGGACAGGTCCCAATTCAAGATTGTACGGACTCTCCACTAATTTGGGATGAAGAGTCCTCAGGTGATGAATGTCGAGGATGTTGTTGAGTGTTGTCATGTGCAAGCCATGTCTGTACACGCTACATGCAAGATCAGTTGCAGGGATCCTGACATCCTGCTCATGTGGTCTCGGGCTGGGTTGGATCAGTTGATGGATACGACAGGGACGTTGTATACAGCCTTGGGAATGCACGAGGCTGCAAACTTCCAGATCGTACTTGACAACAGACCAACTAACATAAACAGTGATCTGCGAGCAGTCTGTGTCCCTGCTGAGGTAACATTCCTGCAGCTCTAGGTGGACTCCACGCATGTGCATGTCAATATGCCTTTCAAGCATCCTGTGAGTGGGCTTGTGACTACATGTGGTCTCTCACACCCCAAATTCACTTCAGCCATGTTCACAAGGGCCCACATGTACACTGAACACATGGCAGACCTGACAGATAAAGTAATCTGCCCATTCAATCAAAAGGATTGAACAGGTGGCTCAGTTTGAGGCGCTGAAAGGGGTACCAAGCACCCTAGATCCTGCAAAGTTGTTCTCTGGAGGGGAAATTCACATCTTCTTCCACAGGTACCCCATGGTCCTGCCCTTTAAAGCGATATTCCACTTTGCGAGATTAACCCACTCAGTATATACTCACCACCATGTCGATGTGATGGTGGATGAAAATCTTCAATTTCCAAAACAGTCCTGGAGTTTTAGGAGAAACAGGGTAGCAGCCTCATCCAGTACAATGGCAGTGAATGGTGGCCACGGATAAAACGTTAAAAATAGCACACAAAACAAACACAAAATGTCTCCATCCTGCTTGTGTGGTGTAATCCAAGTGTCTGCAAGCCGCAACATTAAAAATTAACCGCAAAAAACGCTATTTACGCCATGTTACCGGCTACCGGCTACATGCTACAGCTGACATTTCTGCTAAAAACATGGCATAAATGGCATCTTTTGCGGTGAATTCTTAATGTCGCGGCTCACGGACACTTAGATTACACCACACAAGCAGGATGGAGACATTTTGTGTTTGTTTTGTGTGCTATTTTTAACGTTTTATCCGTGGTCACCATTCACTGTCATTGTACTGGATGAGGCTGCTACCCTGTTTTCTGCTGAAACTCCAGGATTGTTTTGTGAACTGAAGATCTGGACCTATCATCACATCGGCATAATGGTGAGTACATATTGAGTAGGTTATCATGGAAAGTGTAGTATCCTTTTAAACACAATGAGGACAGAGACACACTCCTCTGTGTCCTGCAAAAGGTCCTCCTGTACATCATGGATGGACTAAAGGCAATCTTGGCAGAAAGTCCAGGACTTGGTGGGTTTACCCTGAGCTGGCAAGCCTTCCAGTTCAAGCTAGTGCTGGAGGAGGTTTTTTATGGTCACCCTTTGTCCACCTCTGATTAAAAAAAATGTCAGTCAGCCTGGGCACAAACAGCACCCACACTAGCAGCCTGACCAACGAGAGGGGATTCCTCAGCCTGGCTGCTTACAACAGTGCAAGCATCAATGAGGAGCCCCCTCCATTGCAGCACTGGACCCAGGATGAGGTCCAGGTCACCAGAATCTTGAGGGTGTTGCCTCTCACGAACACCCTGCAAGCACAGCCCAGTGTCATAGGCCATGCGCTTGTCTTTGTGTTACTTGGGGACATTTACAAACGCAATGATTGCCTCCCTATGCCTGAGCTGCAGGGGACCAGGCCTCCTGGCACACTGAATGGCCATGTGACACTTGAGCACTTCTGCCATGAGCTGGCCACCAGGGATGCTTTCCCAGCTCCCTACACATTTGCCCGGGCCAGGATGCTGGTAATGAAAGCTGTGAAACAGGTGGAGGAGTGCCTGCAGGTGGGCTTCAAGGAGCACAGCATCTTTCCTGATATCAAGTTCCGTGATGTCCGAAAGGGGAAGCAGGTGACATGGAATTTCAAGGATTTCATTGAAACCCACCCAGGAAGCCAGGCTCCATCAACTGAAAGTATTGCTGCGTCCAAGGTGGGCGACATCTGCATGGAGATAGGGAGGAAAGGACTGACCTATGCTCATGACCTTGAAAGGTATAGGGAGCATGGCATGCCCTGGCTTCCTATTGTCTTGAGGCGCCTGCCAAAAAACCTTGGGACAGCAAAGACTCTGAATATATTGACCTTCATCAGCTGTGTGGAATTGATCATGAACGGGGACAACGTGAGCTACAAAGAGCTCATCCCACTCATGAGGGACATGCAGACCTCACAAGCAGGCCTACAAGATACAGTCCAAGTTCCAGCTTGTGAAGGTCTTCACGATGTCGGTGTGGAGGCTGGATGACTCCCTGGAGTGGTGGATGGTGCCAAAACCTGCACTCTCTCCAGTGCCAGTCAGACAAAGAAGAAAGAGTCAGAAGATGTCCCAGAGCAGCCATACGAGGATGTGCAGGCTGTGGAAGAGCACATTGAGCCTCCAGCCTGTTCCTCTAAGTCACAGTTCCTTCCAGCTAGCAAGAGGACTGTGTGGTCCCAGCAGGAGGAGTCCCTTGTGGACCTAAACCCAAAGATGGGGCTGGAGCTGGCCTACCACCTCTACATCGATGGGTGCAGGAAGCTGTTGATCCCAGCAAGGACCAAAACAGCTTTGAGAGTTGAGAGGGGGCCAGTAGTGGCCTTAGTGTTAGTTTAAGTGTAGTATAGGGTTAAGTTACACAAGATTGTTGCTGTGTGACAGTTGTTATGTGTGCATAGTGTTAAGTTTCCGCAAATAGTTCTGCTGTGATTGTGGAAAAATAAAACAAAAACTGAAAAAACAAAACAAAAAAACCCTCACATGTGTAACGGGGATGGTTTTAGGACCCTGGGGAGCCTTTAAGGGTAGAGCGGAAGCAGCGCTCTCCCTCTCTCTCTCTACTGGTGTGCAGACAAGGAAGTGCAGTCCAACGCGTGAAGCACGCCAAACATTTGACACGGTATGCAAAGACTTTCAATGATAAAACATTCATGTTTGAGTGCAGCATAAGTGCCGATTTTTAAGAAATGTATTTTATTCTCAGAACTCAGACAGAAGCAGCGGACTGGGGAAGGCTGGGCGCCGTATAGGCATGACAAGTGTATCTCTCCAGCCATCTGCGTACAGAGCACTGCGGTGCAGACTTTGAGCAGAGATTGTGATTGTAAGTCATGTGAGGGTGCACTTATATTTATCAAAGAGACTATTTATTTAACTGTGATGTTTAAATGTATTTTGTGTTTCTTTTTAGTGGCAGTCATCACGACACTAAGCACGCTACTGGTCCGAGTATTAATTAAACGACTTGAAGGTATGGCATATAGGTTAATTATTTTATCAACAACATTGGCTTCTAATATGCCGAACATAGCTTAACACCTGTCTGTTTTATAGGACTGTCTGCGAGTGCGGTGACTGTCACTGTTTTTTCCCACCTCATAAGTAGTTTTAACGGGCCTTTTTGTTTACCTGTCTTCTTTTATTTCTTTTGGGTATTTATTTTGGCGGGCTAAGTGCAATATTTAACAGCATTGTGCAGTCCTTGAGTTATAGCTGATTGGGAGTTGTAGACCTTGTATTTAGTGACCCCTTTCTGTGATATTTGATCATTTGTGGTTCTTAAACGTGTGCAGTGGCCTTATATCCTACGGGATTGTGTTGGAGTGTATCGGGTCCTATGTACTATTTTGTCTTATTTTCTCCCTTTTTATAGCCTGCTATTTATCCAGAACGCACATTTGCACTTTGCGTATTTTGCACATCTGGATAGCCCACCTACCCCCCTCCCCCCTTACTGTTTGGGTTATATCTTATAATGTTGTAATAAACTTTTTTATTTTTGTGAGCCGTCCGCCTCCTGTCCTGGTTATTCTGGACACTTACCTGTCTGTGTGGTGAACTAGAGTGGGAAACACTAATTATATCAATATATAGTATTCTCTCAATCACTACAATGGTGAACTAGAGTGAGAAACATTAATTATACCAATATATAGTATTCTCTCGATCACTACACATGGACTCTGCCTTGACGTGGCATGAGGGCTTATGTGTCTAATTTGTCCCAGGGTTTCTCCAGCATGGGTGTCATTGCCAATATGGACTGCTGTGTGGTAAGTCAGGAGTTCATATTGGCAGTTACACCCATGCTGGAGAGTCCCTGGGTGAGACACAACCAAAGAGTCCACATACTTACCTGGAAAGACTTGTGAAGAAATATGACTGACTTACCTTTTGTGGGAGTCCCCCTGGTACCACCATTGAGTCTCTATGACTTACGCAAGATCCAAGATCCACAGATCCTTATGATCCAAAATATTTTCCCATAGAAGTCAATTCGGGAGCGAAAATTTCAGACCATTTGGAGTCGATTGGACATGCTTCCGTGGGTAGTATTTTTTTTTTTTCGTTAGGTGGCGCTATGGCCACCAAACTTGGTGGATGGCTTCTTGGGGTTGGTCTGACCCCAAGGAACCATGTGTCTAGCACTTACTTAGCCTGAGATATGAATATAAGTACACTGACAGTAAGTAACTCTTGTCTGGCTTCTGTGAACCTGAGGACTCTCCAGAACGGCTCAATGCAGCAGAGCATGCAACTCAACTCAACTCAGCTTTTATTTATATAGCACCTTTCATACAAACATGTAGCCCAAAGTGCTTCACATAGCAAAATTGAAACAACAGAAAGAAAACAAATAAAAACAAGCAAAGAATGATGAAAATCCAAATAAATAAAAACAAAAAATGTAATAAATGTAATAAATGTAAATAAATAAATAAGGACTAACATCGGTGTGGCGTTTACCACATGGAAAGCACTGATGAGGGACTGTTTTCACAGCAACACCGAAGTTTCCTCTTTTCTGCACACAAGTAACTTTTCGTCCGTGTTTCTGTCGATAATATGTGTTTGTTACCTCGACTGTAAATGTACGTTGCTTCAAAAGGATGATCAGGACCTGAAATATCCGGTGGCGTTACTGAGATCAGCTCACTGCTGCTCGAAGTTATTGTCTATAAAACAGTAGAGCTAATGTGGCTGCAGTTGACTGTTAGTTTATGAGCTATAGCTATAATCATGTGAGTTATAAGTGTGGTTATGTATGTCCAGGTGAGCCATTCCTCTCAGCACCGTCGGACATAACAGGATGTATTACAGATGTGTGTGACTGTGTCACATAGCTCGTATTTTCTTTATGTTTCTGCAGCTGTGACAAACGTCCTGTAACATCACCTCCTATGAAGAGAAAAACCTTTTCATGTCTCAGCTGCAGCTTTATCTACCATCAATGCTGTTTCTAGTGGGACAGACAGGTGAGTCAACACAATGTAATAACTGTGCTGTCCTCACATGTTAGACTATCAACAAAACGTCACTGATTAATAGGTTTTTCATTAATAGTTTATGTTCAATGTTATATCTCTGTGTCGTGTAGACAACATGCTGTAGTTATTTTTTAATTATTATATTACTTGTTATCGTTTGTCTATACATTCATCATAATGATATAAGATATAGTCATAAAGTGACTTTATCTTTATCTTTGCCTCGTGGCTCCTTGCCGTTTGTATTGGTGTTAGTGTACTGTATACATTTGCACTATTACAGTTGGGTCATGAATGCTATTTGATCGATGAATAGTCAAGTGTAATACGGTGGTAGCACTGATGTAGCCTACATTTTCGAAATACGTTTTGTTATCCATAGTTAAGTGGAAAACAGTTAAGAATGTTTAAAAACACAAACTTTGTAGTTCAAAAGGAAATGTAATCCACTTGTTATGGTTTAAAAGGCTAATGATTCATGATGTGAAATGACAGGATAAAGTATTCCATGCCGAGAAAAACTTTACAGTTAAAAGTTTGCTCACTTTGTGTTACTGTGATGTATTTACGTAATAATGATAATGACCACAAAAAGAAATTGAAGTTGATGATGCAACAGAGTAATACCTCTCTTTCTGCACAGGTGATGTTTTTTTTTAGAGATTCTGTGGAAAATTACATGTGGATTTGACATTCAACCTGATGAGGGAGATGGCTAGCCACCCATGACCCCGATCTCTGCCTTGACCCAAGGAGTTGGATCAAGATCACCTTTTATCCGGAGGAGCTCATACATTCTTCCATCTCCATCACTGGGTGTCACACTCCAGTATGATAGTAGTACCACAATGATCTTTTCCACTTGACTTTTGACTTAGAAAGTACATTTGTCAACTGAAACTGACTTGACTGACTATTTTTGACTTAGAAAAACCAAACGGATCACAATAAAGGATCAAGACTAAATTGAACAGTTTATAACAGAAGAAACAAAACTGAACGCAAATAACAAAAAGCAGTAGAAATGTGTTATTTTATGTTGTCAGGGACACTTAGTTTCATCTTTGGATTGTTTTCAGATGATGTTATCTTGTGAAACATTGAAGTAACTGTGTTCTAACTCACTGGCTCTAATTATACAGTAGTTACAGTGGTAGTAGACTGTACTTAGACACTAAGGAGGGGATAACAGTGCAAACTTCATAATACAGCACGGTTCTCCGTAGTTTGGCAGTACTCACAGGAGAGGTAGGCTATACCTAGACACTAGTTACAGGGAAATTAAGATCTACTTAGACACTGATTACAGTTTGATGTATACTGTATGTACTTCATGAGGAGTTACACTGTAAGTCCGGGCAAAGTAGGACATAATTGTACGGGAGTTACGCTCTAAGACGCAGTCTAGTTATATTGTAAAACACAGGGAAAGTAGCGGGGGAAAGTGAGCAAGAGTTACTCTAAGTTGGTGTAAAGTAGGACGTAATTGTACTGGAGTTACACTCTAAGACGCAGCCTAGTTCTACTGTAAAACACAGGGAAAGTAGCAGGGGAAAGTGAGCAAGAGTTACTCTAAGTTGGTGTAAAGTAGGACGTAATTGTACGGGAGTTACGCTCTATGACGCAGCCTAGTTATACTGTAAAACACGGGGGAAATAGTGGGGGAAGTGAGCAAGAGTTACTCTGTACTTCTGTGGAAGTTGGTGTAAAGTAGGACACAAGTCAACGGGAGTTACGCGCTAAGAAGCAGCCTAGTTATAATGTAAAACATGGGGGAAATGGGGGGTGGGGGGGTTGAGCGAGAGGTACTCAGTACTTCTGTTAAATTAGGTGCAAAGTGAGCGGTAGGTACGCTCTAAGTCGCGGGCCATATTATGTAGTGTTACCAAATATATTATCAACATATTACATGAATATTCTAAAGTTTATTGACAGTTTCAAACACTTTTCAAATTACTGCACAAATGTATTAAAATGTTCATGCTGTCCTGAACAGACCCAACATGAACAGTTAGGAGAATGCTTCATTACTATAAGCAAATTGTTTAAACAGCATTTGTGAAGGAAGGAATTTGTCCCAAACTTTTTCATCCATATAAGCAGCTGATCACTGTATTACAGATTGTTATATTATCCTGTTTTTATCACTAAGAAACACATGTAAGAGCAATTTAATGTTGTAGTTCATCAGTGTGGAGCCCATTTTAGATACTTTAATTTAAAAAAATAACTAAAGCTGTCAGATAAATGTAGTGGAGTACAAAGTACAATATTTCCCTCTGAAATGCAGTGGATTAGAAGTATAAAGTAGCATAAAATGAAAACACAGGTACCAGGAATTTGTATTTAAGTACAGTACTCGAGTAAATGTACTTTGTTACTTTTCAACACTGGTTAT
>JAJHUR010112453.1:1779-12737 GCA_027495735.1 Lutjanus campechanus | reverse complement strand
CCTTAGAGATAGGGTGAGGAGCTCTGTCACCCGGGAGGAGCTCAGAGTAGAGCCGCTGCTCCTCCACGTCGAGAGGAGCCAGCTGAGGTGGCTTGGGCATCTATACCGGATGCCTCCTGGACGCCTTCCTGGGAAGGTGTTCCGGGCATGCCCCACCGGAAAGAGGCCCCGGGGTAGACCCAGGACACGCTGGAGGGACTATGTCACTCGGCTGGCCTGGGAACACCTCGGGATCCCCCCGGAAGAGCTAGAGGAAGTGTCTGGGGAGAGGGAAGTCTGGGTATCCCTGCTCAGACTGCTGCTCCCGCAACCCGGCCCTGGATGAGCGGAAGAAGATGGATGGATGGAAAACAAGTGAGAATTTCGTTTATTTGCTTTTCTATATTAACCAAATGTTGAAAAAAGACGGTCGATTTCCCATCTCAGGAAAAATCAAATAAATAAGGAAACAAAAAAAGTAACAAGTCAAATTTACATTGTTCTTTATTTTTATATATTTGTTTTTGTATTTCCTATGGTGTCATTCTGCCGTGGCTCCAGCCTTCGTGTGTGCACAGTGTATACAAGAGGCCACAGTACAGGTTCAAATTGGGCTGGATCAGCAGGGCGGCAGACTACCTGGTGACGCAGCGATGGATGCATCATTAGTGCTTTACAGCAACACCAGAGGAGAGACGCTCAGAGTGGAGGACATGACAGTGAAGAAGATTTTAAAAATATTTCAAGTAGTGCGGTAATCAGAATGTTACCCACGATAACATGTATATTAGCCAAATGTATCTATCATGTATCCCTCATGGTCACCTCTCCAAACCTGGGCCTGCTGCACAGTTTACATGTTAGGGTTTTCACTGGCCTGTTTGTGATCAGAGAGTCTTAGTGGTTACAGAAATGCAGCTGAAATTCATTCTAATTATACTCACTACTCACTTTACAGTTTTCAATGTAACTACATGGTGTAATGCATACTTCCGAGGACTTGAAAAAAGATTAATAAAAGTACAAGTATGCAAAAAAAAGGACTTGCGTGTGTATCATGTTTGTATTTTGTGTTTTGTGTTGTCCTTATATGGTCTGCCCTGACTGTTAAACAAGTTTCCCATTTGGGACAATAAAGTTAAACTGAAACTGAAACTTGTTTGCAGTAATTTGAGTAGCTCTAATTAGTTACTTCCACCACTGTAGAAGGTATCCTTGATGTGTACTTGAGCATTCCTTATGCTATCTGTATGGTATAAGCAATGTGCCATCCATTAAACTTCAACATTAACAACCATTTTTAATTAATTCTACAAAAGGACAAGCCTCACCTCTGCAAACCAGACAAGTGATGGTACCCCTCAAATTTCTAGACTGTTGTTCAGTAAGTACTAACGTGGTCTTCCTGTTACAGTGGAGCATTTCAGAGAGTCTGTGGATGGCAGAAGTCACCTCAGACAAACCCTGAGCTGCCAGGACAACCTCTTTGATTTTCTTGAACACACTGTCCACGTCTCCTTCATCATCTCTGTGCCTATGAAACAGAGTCATCACATGTATATATTAAATCATTTATTCATTTGATTAATTTTCTGCATATTTGTCATATGATGACAAAGACGTACTTTTAAACAGCGGCGTTCTAGCGCAAGTCATACTGTCAAAATACACGAAACAATTGCAAACAAGGAGTCATGGGAAGAGTACAAGATAAATGGGAAGATTTTACAACACAACACAGTACTGAGGACATGGACTTGTAGATTTACAGTTATTTTCCTACCATTTGTGTTGTACAGTAAAATACAGACGCACTGATCTGCGTTAGATTGACGCTGTTTAAAAGTCACTCATGTGTAGTGATGTACGGGGCTGTGATGTAGTGGTCTATTTAGCTGCAACCTTGAGAAAACGCCGTTAATGAGCACGTTCGGGTTATTTTGCAAGATAAACTAAGGGGGAACCAGTTGTTTTAGATGAGCTAAAACAAAATGTTACCTGGATGCTGACGTCATTAATCAATACAGGTGTACCACAGAATAATGCAAAAGTTTGAGTGGCTCTTGGTGCAGAGCGCTGTATCGGGAGATGTTATTACTTTAGCTCTGGTGAGATCGAGCCCAGCCCAAAGCGATCTTGAAAATATATGATATTTTCTTAAATTGGTGTTTTCATAAGTGTCTGTTTTGTAGTGCTTGCTTTTACAATAATTTCCGCCGCAGTAGATATGAAATGCGACATGAAAATCCTGAGTAAATATGTTTGTGAATGTGTGATGAATCTGGTGACTGGAGCACACACAGCTGCTGAACTCAACACACACACTCTGACGGTAACCAGTTAAATTGAAAACCAGAAGGGCTACAACACCGGCTTCATTCAGTTTGCTTTTCAGTGACCTCATACTGATGTGTACACCATGTAAACACAACATCATCTTCATGATTACAGCGATTACATTGTGCACACGACTGGCCCTCATTAAAATACTGTATGCACTTGTCTACAAAACAGGCAAAACATCACTCGGTCGCTGTCTATCTCTGTCCACTGACAGCATCAACACTCAAATTGGTCCGCTCCTGTTATCACTTATGGGTCAACCCGGATTTGGGACGTTCCCTTTCCGGTTTGATTGTATTTGTAAATTTGTTTCGCCACTTGTAAATTTGTCTCTGCGCTTGCAAAAGTGTTTCATGTCTTGTTAATTTGTTTTCTGATATGTACATTTGTTTCGGGACTTGTAAATGTGTTATGGTCATGTAATTTGGTTTAATATGTAAAAATGTTTTCCAAAATGCAAATTTGTCTCAAGCTTTATTATAGTGTTTTGTAATGTTGGTTTGCACCTCCCGGCCACTGTAGCTTTGAGACTACGTTTAACCTTTTACAGTTACTGATGTCAGGACAAAAAAAACTAAGAGGATGTAACAGAGACCACTAGCAATCCTGCTTACGAGCACAGCTTGGAGGTCAGCCTCTGGTACAGCCATGATTTTTTGAGCCTGCTGCTCCCAGTAGGAGGAGCCTGGATGAGTACAACAAATGTGCACGTTCATTTAGGTTGATATGAAATATTCAAATTGCTTATGCCTGCAGTTAGAATTTGGAGAATTCAGCAAAAACAGGGGAATCTTCCCTCAGCCAATCAGAGGGCAGGGGGATCTTCCTTCAGCCAATCAGGGAAAAGGGGGATTTTGCATCAGCCAATCAGAAAAGAGGGGATTGTCTCTCTGCAAGTGAGAGGGAAATCTTTCCTGAGCCAATCAGAGGACAGGGAGATGTTCCCTCAGCCAATCAGAGGAAAGTGGGATTTTCCCTCAACCAATCAGGTATAGGGGGGTTTTCCCTTAGCCAATCACAGGGTAGTGGGATTTTCCTTCAGCCCATCAGAGAAGAGGGGGGTTTTCTCTGTGCCAATCAGAGGAAAGGGGATTTCCCCTCAGCCAATCAGTGAAGAGGGGAAATTCCCTTAGCCAATCAGAGGGTAGTGGGATTTTCCTTCAGCCAATCAGAGAAGAGGGGGATTTTCTCTGAGCCAATGAGAGGAAAGGGGGATTTTCCCTGAGCCAATCAGAGCAGAGGGGGAATTTGCATCAGCCAATCAGAAAAGAGGGGATTGTCTCTCTGCAAGTGAGAGGTGAGGGAAATCTTTCCTGAGCCAATCAGAGGACAGGGAGATGTTCCCTCAGCTAATCAGAGGAGAGGGGGATTTTGTCCAAGCCAATCAGAGGAAAGGGGGATTTTCCCTCAGCCAATCAGTGAAGAGGGGAAATTCCCTTAGCCAATCACAGGGTAGTGGGATTTTCCTTCAGCCCATCAGAGAAGAGGGGGGTTTTCTCTGTGCCAATCAGAGGAAAGGGGGATTTCCCCTCAGCCAATCAGTGAAGAGGGGAAATTCCCTTAGCCAATCAGGGCTGGGATTTTCCTTCAGCCAATCAGAGAAGAGGGGGATTTTCTCTGAGCCAATCAGAGGAAAGGGGGATTTTCCCTCAGCCAATCAGAGGGTAGTGGGATTTTCCTTCAGTCAATCAGAGAAGAGGGGGAATTTCCCTCAGCCAATCAGAGAAGAGGGGGATTTTCTCTCAGCCAATCAGAGGAGAGGGGGATTTTCCCTCAGCCAATCAGAGGAGAGGGGGATTTTCCCTCAGCCAAACAGAGGAGAGGGGGATTTTCCCTCAGCCAATCAGAGCAGAGGGGAATTTCCCTCAGCCAATCAAAAGAGAGGGGGCGTTTGCATCAGCCAATTAGTGAAGAGGGGAAATTCATTCAGCCAATCAGAGGAGAGGGGGATTTTCCTTCAGCCAATCAGAGGAGAGGGGGAATTTCCCTCGGCCAATCATAGAAGAGGGGGATTTTCTCTGAGCCAATCAGAGGAGAGGGGGATTTTCCCTCAGCCAATCAGAGGAACGGGGGATTTTCCTTCAGCCAATCAGTGGAGAGGGGGATTTTCCCTCAGCCAATCAGAGGAACGGGGAATTTTCCTTCAGCCAATCAGAGGATAGGGGGATTTTCCCTCAGCCAATCAAAAGAGAGGGGGGTTTAGCATCAGCCAATCACAGATGAGGGGAAATTCTCTCAGCCAATCATTGCACTGGGTACCGGTGGTGAGGGGGAAGCAAGCTGACAAAAAAAAATCCCCAAAACAAATAAACAAACAAACAAACATAAATGAAGAAAAGACAACTAGTCCACCCCATGGGCAATATCAAACAAGAAACACCAAACAAACCAAAAAAATTGCTTCACGGCAAGAGCAGCATATGGGCTGGGGGATTTTCCCTCAGCCAGTCAAAGGAGAAGATTTACCCTCACCTAATGAGAGGAGAGAAAAACAAGGATGCCAAAACAATAGATTTCTGCACCTTCTTCTATGAATTAATCAATAATACCCTGACTTTTATCTCATAAATATGACTATTTATTACACAATTTCGACTTCTATATGATAAGTATGCCTTTTTATCACATAACCATGACATTTGTATTTTCATATTTCATAATCTTAATTTTTTATTTCATAATTATGACTTACCATGGGGATATTTTTTTCTAGAAATGAACTTCACTATACAACCCCCCTGACAATACTAATAAAAGTGAGATAAAAAATAAGGGGGGAAAATGAATGCACAGAATGCATAACCCATTGATGTAACAGTCATTTTAAAATTAAAGTTAAAAATATGTTGCACCTGCTAGGTGACTAGCTGAACAAAGGCCAGTCATGAAGGTAAGTATTAGAGAATATTTATTACAGAAGCTTAGCTTTCCATGTCATATCCTCTCTCCTTACTGGAATCCCAGTTTAACTCCAAGATACGCTAACAGGATGGGGGATAAACACCAGTGCATTGCAATCCCTAAGTCTGTACTCAAGAGTTAACGCACGGTTTACACACGTGAAAATTTTCACTGTAGGGGGGGATTTTCCCTCAGCCAATTAGAGGAAAGGGGGATTTTCCTTCAGCCAATCAGAGGAGAGAGGGATTTTCTCTCAGCCAATCAAAAGAGAGGGGGGGTTTGAATCAGCCAATTAGTGAAGAGGGGAAATTCATGCAGTCAATCAGAGGAGAGGGGGATTTTCCCTCAGCCAATCAGAGGAGAGGGGGATTTTCTCCAAGCCAATCAGAGGAAAGGGGGATTTTCCCTCAGCCAATTAGAGGAAAGGGGGATTTTCCTTCAGCCAATCAGAGCAGAGGGGGAATTTCCCTCAGCCAATCAAAAGAGAGGGGGCGTTTGCATCAGCCAATTAGTGAAGAGGGGAAATTCATTCAGCCAATCGGAGAAAAGGGGGATTTTACCTCAGCCAATCAGTGAAGAGGGGAAATTCCCTTAGCCAATCAGAGGGTAGTGGGATTTTCCTTCAGCCAATCAGAGAAGAGGGGGATTTTCTCTGAGCCAATCAGAGGAAAGGGGGATTTTCCCACAGCCAATCAGAGGACAGGGGGGGTTTCCCTAAGCCAATCAGAAGAAAGGGGGATTTTCCCTCAGCCAATCAGTGAAGAGGGGAAATTCCCTTGGTCAATCAGAGGCTACTGGGATTTTCTTTCAGCCAATCAGAGAAGAGGGGGATTTTCTCTGAGCCAATCGGAGAAAAGGGGGATTTTCTCTGAGCCAATCAGAGGAAAGGGGGATTTTCCCTCAGCCAATCAGAGCAGAGGGGGAATTTCCCTCAGCCAATCAAAAGAGAGGGGGCGTTTGCATCAGCCAATTAGTGAATAGGGGAAATTCATTCAGCCAATCAGAGGAGAGGGGGATTTTCCTTCAGCCAATCAGAGGAGAGGGGGAATTTCCCTCGGCCAATCAGAGGAGAGGGGGATTTTCTCCAAGCCAATCAGAGGAAAGGGGGATTTTCCCTCCGCCAATTAGAGGAAAGGGGGATTTTCCTTCAACCAATCAGAGGAGAGAGGGATTTTCCCCCAGCCAATCAAAAAAGAGGTGGGTTTTGCATCAGCCAATCAAAAGAGAGGGCGACTTTCCCTCAGCCAATCAGAGAAGAGGGGGATTTTCTCTGAGCCAATCAGAGGAGAGGGGGATTTTCCCTCAGCCAATCAGAGGAGAGGGGGATTTTCCCTCAGCCAATCAGAGGAGAGGGGGATTTTCCTTCAGCCAATCAGTGGAGAGGGGGATTTTCCCTCAGCCAATCAGAGGAACGGGGGATTTTCCTTCAGCCAATCAGAGAAGAGGGGGATTTTCTCTCAGTCAATCAAAAGCGAGGGGGACTTTCCCTCAGCCAATCAAAAGAGAGGGGGGTTTAGCATCAGCCAATCAGAGGATAGGGGGATTTTCCCTCAGCCAATTAGAGGAAAGGGGGATTTTCCTTCAGCCAATCAGAGGAGAGAGGGATTTTCTCTCAGCCAATCAAAAGAGAGGGGGGGTTTGAATCAGCCAATTAGTGAAGAGGGGAAATTCCCTTAGCCAATCAGAGGGTAGTGGGATTTTCCTTCAGCCAATCAGAGAAGAGGGGGATTTTCTCTGAGCCAAACAGAGGAAAGGGGAATTTTCCCTCAGCCAATCAGTGAAGAGGGGAAATTCCCTCAGCCAATCAGAGGGTAGTGGGATTTTCCTTCAACCAATCAGAGAAGAGGGGCATTTTCTCTGAGCCAATCAGAGGAAAGGGGGATTTTTCCTCAGCCAATCAGTGGAGAGGGGAAATTCCCTCAGCCAATCAGAGGGGAGGGGGATTTTCCTTCAGCCAATCAGAGAAGAGGGGGATTTTCTCTGAGCCAGTCAGAGGAAAGGGGGATTTTCCTTCAGCCAATCAGAGCAGAGGGGGAATTTCCCTCAGCCAATCAAAAGAGAGGGGTGGGTTGGCATCAGCCAATTAGTGAAGAGGGGAAATTCATTCAGCCAATCAGAGGAGAGGGGGATTTTCCTTCAGCCAATCAGAGGGTAGTGGGATTTTCCTTCAGCCAATCAGAGAAGAGGGGGATTTTCTCTGAGCCAATCAGAGCAAAGGGGGATTTTCCCTCAGCCAATCAGAGCAGAGGGGGAATTTCCCTCAGCCAATCAGAGAAGAGGGGGATTTTCTCCAAGCCAATCAGAGGAAAGGGGGATTTTCCCTCAGCCAATTAGAGGAAAGGGGGATTTTCCTTCAGCCAATCAGAGAAGAGGGGGATTTTCTCTGAGCCGATCAGAGGAAAGGGGGATTTTCCTTCAGCCAATCAGAGGAGAGAGGGATTTTCTCTCAGCCAATCAAAAGAGAGGGGGGGTTTGGATCAGCCAATTAGTGAAGAGGGGAAATTCATGCAGTCAATCAGAGGAGAGGGGGATTTTCCCTCAGCCAAACAGAGGAGAGGGGGATTTTCCTTCAGCCAATAAGAGGAGAGGGGGAAATTCCCTCAGCCAATCAGAGGACAGGGGGGTTTTCCCTAAGCCAATCAGAGGAGAGGGGGATTTTCTCCAAGCCAATCAGAAGAAAGGGGGATTTTCCCTCAGCCAATCAGTGAAGAGTGGAAATTCCCTTAGCCAATCAGAGGCTACTGGGATTTTCTTTCAGCCAATCAGAGAAGAGGGGGATTTTCTCTGAGCCAATCGGAGAAAAGGGGGATTTTACCTCAGCCAATCAGTGAAGAGGGGAAATTCCCTTAGCCAATCAGAGGCTACTGGGATTTTCTTTCAGCCAATCAGAGAAGAGGGGGATTTTCTCTGAGCCAATCGGAGAAAAGGGGGATTTTCCCACAGCCAATCAGTGAAGAGGGGAAATTCCCTCAGCCAATCACAGGGTAGTGGAATTTTCCTTCAGCCAATCAGAGGACAGGGGGGGTTTCCCTAAGCCAATCAGAAGAAAGGGGGATTTTCCCTCAGCCAATCAGTGAAGAGGGGAAATTCCCTTGGTCAATCAGAGGCTACTGGGATTTTCTTTCAGCCAATCAGAGAAGAGGGGGATTTTCTCTGAGCCAATCGGAGAAAAGGGGGATTTTACCTCAGCCAATCAGTGAAGAGGGGAAATTCCCTTAGCCAATCAGAGGAGAGGGGGATTTTCCCTCAGCCAATCAGAGGAACGGGGGATTTTCCTTCAGCCAATCAGTGGAGAGGGGGATTTTCCCTCAGCCAATCAGAGGAACGGGGAATTTTCCTTCAGCCAATCAGAGGATAGGGGGATTTTCCCTCAGCCAATCAAAAGAGAGGGGGGTTTAGCATCAGCCAATCACAGATGAGGGGAAATTCCCTCAGCCAATCATTGCACTGGGTACCAGTGGTGAGGGGGAAGCAAGCTGACAAAAAAAAATCCCCAAAACAAACAAACAAACAAACATAAATGAAGAAAAGACAACTAGTCCACCCCATGGGCAATATCAAACAAGAAACACCAAACAAACCAAAAAAATTGCTCCACGGCAAGAGCAGCATATGGACCACTGATGCTCTGTAGGGAAACAAATATTCACAATTATGACAAAAACACTTTGAGAAAAATATTAAAATACATACGAATTAAAATATGAAAAATATACAAACTACGACCAAACTTTAAAATACCTGGTACATCTGTGATCTACTTTCCTACCAACTACCAGCTGCCTTCCAGCCAGCGAGGAAGCAGGTCTGAAATCAATAAAAACAATGTATGTAACACACGCTCAAACACGATATCATAAAACAACACACACATACAAAAGAACAGAATTAACCTACCAGTTTTCCTGCAACTCGTACCTCCTGCACGCCAGTGTGGAATGAAGTATGCAACTGCCTTTTTCCACCGGCCTGAACCAAAAGCGGAAACTGTGTTCTTCTTCTTCTTAGTGTTTTATGGCGGTTGGCAAACAACGTTATGGTGCATTACCGCCACTGACTGGTTATGGAGTGTGGATCGGGAATCTAACTTAATTGTACTAACTCAAATTTAAAAAAACAAACAAAAAACAAAAACAAAAAAAAACAACAACAAATAAATAAAACAAAGTTATATTCTCTTCATCAAATTCGTTCTCCTAAGATAGTGTAACAATGCGTCATAACATTTCTCACTTGAACTTCTCTGTAAAATATCTTAATTCCAATCTCACCTTCATTTCTGTGAGGTTCAAAATTAGTTCCCTTCTCTCACCATCATACTTTGGACAATAAAGTACCACATGTTCTATGGTTTCCTGTTGTTCACAAGAGTCACAGTTTCCTGAAATATGTTTCTTTGTTTTAAAGAGTGTGCTGTTCAGTCCTGAGTGACCAAATCGTAATCTTGATATCACGGTTTCCTCTCTGCGGGATCTTGCTGTCTTTCTCATTACTCCCACTTGTCTTTGTATTCTATAGAACCATCTGCCTGTTCTCTCTTCTTTCCATTGCTTTTGCCACCTTTCTTTTAACTTGTGCTTAATTTTGGTCTTCATTTCTGTTTTACTAAAAGGAACTTGTATGTCAATGTGATTATTTCTTGTTGCTTCTTTTGCACATCTGTCAGCTGTTTCATTTCCACTTAGTCCCACATGAGCTGGTATCCATAGAAATGTTATGCTCAGTCCCATCATTTGAATTCTGAAAATTGTTTGTTGTATTTCCAGTAAAATATCTTTTCTGCTGTCTGAATGTCCATATTTTATGCTCATCAAAGATGAGCTGGAGTCAGAGCATATTACTGCTTTCCAAGGTCTCACCTCTTCAACCCACTGGACTGCTAACAATAAAGCCATCATCTCTCCTGTATACACAGATAATTCGTCATTGATTCTCTTGCAACCTTTAATGTTAAACTCTGGAATTATGAATGAAATGCCCATTCTGTTGTTTGAACTGTGTATATTTGAAGGTAGTCATAATAGTTACTTCCTATATAATCTTTAATCAACTGTGGATATAAAATGAATCCCTTATCTTTATGCTTTTTGTTTAACAGTGTGAGGTCCACACTAGGTTCAGGAAGTATCCAAGGCTGTGTCACTGAGAGTGGAGCTGTTGGACTGATGTTTATTGCTGTTATATCGAGTTCTTTTGCTTTTTTCTCTATTGTCCACCCAAAGCTTTTTGTTTCTCTCCTCTCCTTTTCCCAACAGGGCTTCAGTGTGTCTTGTGTTGGATGAGCTTCATTATGCCCTTTTAAATTAACCCAGTAATTCAGAGCTATCTGTACACTCCTTAGTTCTGTACACAATCTTAAAGCCTGATATTGAATATTGTCCAACTTTTTTAAAGATGTATGTGCTGCAGATCCAAATGCGATACTCCCATAATTACGGTGGCCCTGAGGTGCAAAACACAACGGCAAATCAGAAAACACAACACAAAAAGAGAAAACACAACGACAAAAGAGAAAACACAACAGCAAATCAGAAAACACAACGGCAAAAGAGAAAGCACAACACAAAGAGAGAAAACACAACGCCAAATCAGAAAACACAACGGCAAATCAGAAAACACAACACAAAGAGAGAAAACACAACGACAAAAGAGAAAACACAACAGCAAATCAGAAAACACAACGGCAAAAGAGAAAGCACAACACAAAGAGAGAAAACACAACGCCAAATCAGAAA
>JAJHUR010112452.1:651-15995 GCA_027495735.1 Lutjanus campechanus | reverse complement strand
TTTTCAGTATGCTTTCTGGTGAAGCAAAGCACAAAAAGAGAAAGAGAAAGACACTACCTAAAAAAACCTCTGATTGTAACTCTGAGCATTTAACTGGAAAATAAAACTAAATCAGGGGTGTGGTGGTGAATACAGAGGTGGTAAACTGTACCACATTGTTTCCACTCATTAACTGTTACAGTTAATCTGAAAATCGGTGAGTAAACTCTCAGCCTCATTTCAAAGAGGTGGATAAACTAAATTTACTTGGGTTTACCCCCCTACTACACCCCTGAACTAAACAGTGTTAAAATATATTGACAAAATGGAGTAAATTACATCCGACAACAAAAATAGATTTCTATAGATGTAGAAAAAATGCAACCAATCACCTCAAGTGTTTGATATGATGATGTGATGCAACACATGATTGGCCCACGACCACAGCAGCTACAACCCACAAAGTCTGTGGTGTAAGACTACATGCCTGTGAATTTTTACGACCATATTTGATTAAAGAAATCCTGTTCAGACCTCATCAATAACCTGAAAAGGGTTATTTGTTAAACAGGTGTGTGTATATTACAAGCCAAAGCCTTTTTGGATCAGCGTTTAATTACACCCGAAACAAATAATTAAAAATTATGCACAAAAGTTACTGAGCAAACCTGAGGAATATTGTGCATTCATAAAGAAAGTGAAAATATCAAGAATAACAAATACAACATAAAAGGTTTAAGGTACGATCCCTGATTTTGTCCTCCGGGCTCAGGAGGACATTCGGGGACTTTGGGAGAGCTGTTCAAAATCAATGAAAGTATCTTTAGGCTAAATGCTGAAAAATGACTAATTACACTCAAATTATGACCAAAAATTAAAAGAGAGGAGCTTAAAGAGAGTCTGTTTCTGTCTCCAGCTGATTTCAGGGTTTTCATTTTTTAGATGAACAGATATCAGATAAGACGTAGAGAAAAGTACCAAAACTTCCAGAGTTGAGGGTCCAATTCCCTCCAAAACAGTCAGAAAAAAGTCTGTGTTCAATCTGTGCAGCATCTGCAAAGAAGCAGAACTTTACAAAACTAAATAAAGAAAGCACAAAATACAAAAGATGAAATAAGTTTTATGAAATGTTGACTCATAACTAGACAGATGGAGACAATCGACAATCACAAAGTCAATTTCTAGACCATTTTCCAAAGTTAAAAAACTCCCAGACAAAAAGAAAACCTGTAATACAAATACCAATAAAATAAACACAAAGAGATGACATGAATTGAAAACAAGGTTATAGAAGAATATACAAACAACCAGAATAAAAAAAGACAAACACGGCAAAATGAAAGACGCAAAAACAATTTACTTAGATTAAAAAAACGGAGCAGTCGTCTTTTCTCGAAGCAACAACGTGTCGTTTTAATGAGGTGACAAAACGCACATTTAACTGAAGAGGTTTAATGTAATAAATAGTCGCTGCAGGAAAGTAATATGATGCTTAAACACACAGAAGTGCACGTGGAGCACATACACACTCGCTTATATTTAAAAGACTCGCAGCCTGTCTGAATCCAGCTCAACTGTTTTGACAAAATGCTGCTAATGGAACGGAGAGGAGCGTCGTCTCTCCTCCTCCTCCTCCTCCCACCAAAAACAAATTAATTTTTTCTCCGCTCGCTGATTAAAAATGTACCTACCACATGCGACTCGGAGCCGCGTGCAACAGGAGCCCAATATGCAAATCTCACCCTTTTTAAGACTTATCTACATATCAAATATTCTCCAGGCTTCACAAACTCTGAGATATTGTACGCTGACCGAAGGCTTGGGCGTGTGTGCGTGCGTGTGTGTGTGCATAGCTTCAGTTGGAGTGTGTGTGTGTGTGTGTGCATAGCTTCAGTTGGAGTGTGTGTGTGTGTGTATGTGTGATTCTCAGTCAGATGGTAGCTGTAGACAGCGGTGTGTCTGAGCTCTCATGTTTATCAAAGAGAAGCAGTTATATCTGAGAGCGCTGGATGGCCTTGTGCTGCCAAAGCTAATCACAGAAACGTGTGCGTGTGTGTGTGTGTGTGTGTGTGTGTGTGTGTGTGTGTGTGTGTGGAGAAGCTTGTTATTGCACTGAGAGGTGAGGTGGCACAAGTAGAATTAGCAGCATCGAGCCAGAGGTGCGTGCGTGTCTGTTTGTGAGTGTGTGTGTGCACATGTGTCTCATACCAAATGATGATGTTACATTATGTTTCCCACTGTGTTCTCTTTCTGAAATGCTGAAGACTACATTAGAGGGTGAGAGCTGCTGTTGGCTGAATATAAATGACCCCGTTCACTGTTTGTTTCACTGACAGAGTGTGTGTTAACTACGCCAACAAGTTACCAGCAAATCATGTCAATGAACGCTCAGATATTCACAGACGTCTAGTACAGTGTTCTGTTTTATAGCATTAGTAATTTTATGCCAGCTCCGCAATTCAAGAACCTTGACGGTGTAATCAGTAATACCATGATGACCGTAATTTTTAACTCTGACTCTCCAAGCTTTCTAAACAGGCAGAACCTAGCTTTCATTCCCGGGGTCCTTGAACAACCCACGGTGCACTATGCATTTGATTTTGTTTCTCCTTGAAATGAGAGAATAAAACCTCATCTGTATGTATAAAACTTGCGATACAGAAGTTTGGTCAGTGACCCTCTGCTTCCAGCTACAGGTGTTTTTCAGACCAAACAGTTCTCTTAAGAATCTTAAAGAGATGTAAGCTGGTCGGCGGTTGGCAAAGTAATGTCACTTCTGTGCGAAAACAGCAATGCTTACTATAACAACAATTGAACAAGACTGAAAAGCGGTGTGTTCTGGATTTTATGATTATAATGGAGTTTGAAAGTGCAAGTTTAGATTATGGTTGAAAGAGCGAAAAAACACAGAGGAAAAGACACCAATGCAGACGGATAATTGAATTTAACGTTAGGTTAGTGTAACTTTACATTACCAGAAACAATTTTCTTTATATGTTGTTAAGTGTACAAAGAGCATCTTAATTTCTGCAGAGGATTACACTGGCGGACTGCAGCTGCCCGAAGAAACAGTCAACCAATCACTGGAGGCAGGATTAAGAACGGGGCCATCATCTTCCTGCATCATCTTCTACCTAGCCACATCCATTTATGTGTTTATTTATGACTTTATGTGATGGAAAAATGGAAATTTTTATCATCTTGGTGGTGCTATGGAACCACCAAAGTACTTAGGATTTATCACCTGGGGAGCATAATTGTCTGTCCAAAATTTAATGATAAAGGCATTAGTATAATTGTTGCCATTATACTGTATAATTTGTAGAACTTGTTTAATTTTTCTCTGAATATTATCATTTTAATTAGTGAATGACTTTGAGTTGATTCTTTCCTTTAAACTTTATTTTATTTTGCAAAGTACCAGTGCTTTTATTTTGAAGTTTCAATTAAGTTGCTTTTGAGTCTCGTTGGCTGCTCTCGCGTGGGTGCGGCTGTTGAGCGACAGCACCGGTGAGCGGTCAGGTGGACAGTTGTGCTCCGGATGGGTGGATGTCAACTGTGTCTGAAATTGAAGATGATTCCCTTTTTTGCAGCAGCACACAGCCAACAAGGTATTTTGTTTTATTTGTCTGTGTTTTACTTTTTAAAATGTTTTTTTTTTTTCAGTTTCTTGATAATGTCGTTACTTTTGGGGAAAAGGAACCAAATAAACCAGTGGTAAGAAAGCTACCTGTGTCTGCCTGTGCTTCGAGGGAATTATAATGAGTTTGCTTCAAAATAATTAGCCCAGTTTTCCAATTCACATACTTTTTCTACTTTTAGCATGAACCGCAGCTGTCTTCACAGAGTATATTCTGTTGCATGTAGTATTCATACAGTTGGGACATACTAGCCTACTTCATCTTAGCATTGTGCCTTGAACTTTGACTATCTTGCTCATACACCCATCATAGTCTTTATTGCAAAATTTAAAGTATGAAGTAAGTAAGAATATTTAATATGGAACACCGATAATGAGCTGTCGGCTCAGTCGATGTGACATATCTTCTGCTGCACTGAGGATTGTGAGGATCATACTGCAGGTCAGTCTGAATGTGGTGCTGTCGTACTGCCCCTGTTCTGATCTCTGTAACTTAAAGACGGGGTAAAACGTCTTTGAGTGTCACCACAGCCTCATCCTGGCTGCCTCCCTCATCTCTCACCCACAAGTCTTTTGTCTTTGTAGTCTTGATGGGATGAAAAGTTCAAATGAGGATAAAGGAGCGCACTTTGAGGCAGTCTTTCCTGGAGGACATCCATAGTGTTGCACTGGTGTTGTCCACATGCAACTGGAACTGATGTTCAAAATCCAGCCTAGTTCCTTGACTTGATTCTGGACACACCTGGCCAATCATTGTGTAAGGTGAGCCTGATCAGATTGTCCAATTGACATGGAGGATGCAGCTCCCAATTACAGCCGTGATGAAGGGGACGCTGTTAGACAGACAGTTTGAAGTGTTCTCAGGCCTTAATCCATACAAGAGATGTTGAGATTTTGGACCAACAGACAGGACAGAAAAACCAGAAGCTTGTAAAGAATAGAAATGTTTTCTCATTCCAGCGACGCACCTGCTCTGAACCACCCAGCTGTCAACTTCCATCCGAGCCAACTTTCCTATTAGGCGCTCATCCAAAACAGCACAAGTACATAGTTAGACCAGATCATGTTTTTTGGTAAATGTCCCCTCACATTCCATCATCACCACCCAACGCTCTTTCCTGAGCGGAAGCCAACTCGACAGATGATTTGCGAACACAAATGAAATATCTTTACCATATAAGACTATCACAGAGGATGATCAGTCATGTCTTAGCCTCCGAGCTTCTTAATTAAAAACGGAGGAACTCAAATGGAGCCTTGTGAGACGATTCTTCAGCAGCCATCACTCCCACCCGCCCGAACCCGAAGTCTTTTGAAGCAAACCAGCTCCCTCAAATTCCATTAGCCTGTTTTGTATTAAAAAAAATAAGAAAAGTGGGAATCAAACCGTTAAACAATGCTCTCCTTGGGTAGCAGAACTTCAATCACCTCCCCTCGCCCCTCATTCAGCCGGGCTAGCGTAGCTGCCTAATTAGTTCTGTTGAAAGGCTTCTAATTAAATTGGCCTAATGTGGAGGCCCAGGCAGCGAGACAGAAGAGAGGCTGAAAAATATCACACAGGCGACAAGAAACATGTGTGTGGAGGCTCGAAGAGGGACTCAAATACTCTGAACTTTGACACATGCATGTTTAGACGGAGACATGTATACATGCGACCAGACAAGAGCAACAACACACTGAAACAAGGTGGAGCACTCATACATTATGCATGAAACACTTGCTGCTGGTTGTAGAAAGTATATTCAGGACATATTGCCAATAAAGGAAGCAAGTACGTGTCTCTGTTAAAAAATAATCGGTGTGAACATGTTTTCTACTTTTGTATTTAGATGACAGATCATGTTAACATGCTGAAAGGCAGCTACCCAGTGCTTAAGTTAATTTCTGGAAGACTTGCTAAACTCTTGCTAGATTTGTACTAGTGCCCTTATGTACTGTGATTGGCAGGTACTTGTTGCCTTGACAACACATCCTTGTGATTGCCAAGGAGCCTTTCTGTCATTGTAAAAATGACTATTTTATTAGGGCTGAATGATTTTGAAAAAAAAAATATTTAATTTAAGATTATTTTTGACTGATATTGCAACTGCAAATCTGTACCAAATAAATATGTTTTTTAAGTCTGTAGAATCTGATGTGTAGGACAGGACGTCTCTGCCTCATGACATTCATTCATTTAAAAGTTTTTGACACTTTTGCCATCAACAAATATTGCACCTCCTGCGATTTAGAAATTGCTGAAAGCCATGTTACGATTTGGATAAAATTTTAATTAATTGTGCAGCCCTAATTAGTCTAGTCCTCCTCTTAAGTACTCTGATTGGCTTCTTCTACTATGCTGTGATTGGCTAATACTCCCCTTGACAACACGTCCTTTGCCAAAAATCCTATTTAAACCATAAATCATGATTGTTTCCTAGACCTAACCAAGTAGTTTCCGTGCCTAAACCTAACCAGACTGCAACTGAAAACTGAAAATAATTTTTAAAAAACTGAAAATAATAAGTAAATTAAGTTTACAAAAACAAAAGTGACATTAAATGCAACTGTACTGAATCACGTGTGTGACAGTTTGGCAAATCCAGGTCCTCCCTCTAGACACGACCAGTGTGATAAATGTTTTAAAATGTTCTTACTTTGTGAACGCTGTGAACCTGTGTCACCTTTACGCTGTTCACAGAGGGCAATGTTAATACTACTTCAGCACCACGGACAGCGCCCTGGATTTATCAATACACAGCACAACACTGATATTTCAGAGCCACAGTCGAGGCCATAAATTAAAACTGTGACAAACTTCTGTCAAATAAAGTTTCAGTGAGTCAGGCAGACTAGACTATTAGATGGCAGGTTAACAAGGGGAGTGGTATCCCACCTCACCTCCCCTAAAACCTCCTACTGGCTGTTTATATCTACAGAGTGAGATATAAAGAGTCTCTTCCACACAGTCTGCCATGTTTCTACAAAAGAATAGAACTGACAAATGCTAATGCTGGCTCCACAAGGGGCCGTACATGTTCTCATGGCGACTGTGGGTTCTCCTACATGTTCTCCTACATGCTTGGAAGGTGAGGGTGAGGCGATTTGCAAGCTCATCACTAGATGCCACTGACTTCTTTTTTAGGGGAGGAACTCAAAAGTCTTCGAAAAGTTGAACCGTTTCAACATGAAAAACTGACTGAAAGTTTGGTTAGTAAAAACACTGCAAGGTACCAGTAAGAGTCATGTAAGAATAAGACTACTAGCATGCAACTATAGCTGGAAACTGAACCTTTTAAATTTTTAAACTTTGCAATTTTTATGAGGAGGCAAATACATTCAACTTGTTTCTAAGGCCTGCAGGATAAACACAAAGTCAGAACTGCAGCGGGCACCTTTAGACTCTCTTGCTATCTAAGTTCTAAGTTCCACTTCAGAACAGGCTCAGTCTCATAAACTTGTTCTGGCTGGAGAGCACCGAGGGCATCCAAGGATTTGGACCAAACCAGAGGACGTCACGCTTCCTTTGTGGACTTTAACCACCTCAACCATCTAATCCACAGCATGACAAAAACACAAAATGACAATAACAATATTGTACTCAGCTGGTTTTATTTATGGGGAACATCTCATTTAAGTCAGCTTCAATCAATGTAAATTGTACGAGACATGTTTTAACTACTTAGCCAAATTTTCATTTTGAGACATTTGTCATCATTTAGATGTTTCTTTCTTTTATCTCCTGTTTTGTTTCTTTCCTTCATCCTCAGTCTGACACACTGAGCCTCAAAGTCTGGGACAGATTACCACACAAACACACACACACACACCACGATGCTACTATAGGTTACTTGTAAGGACTTTGTACTGACTATGATTCATTTCACTGAGCCTTATTTATTTTAACAGTGACTGCAAAAACAAGTCTTCGTCTTACAATAAATGGTTAAACTTTTACAGATCAAACTCCTGTCCCCACATTGAAACTTGGTCCCCAGAGCGTGAGTGTGTTAACGGATATGTGTCCTCATAAAGCAATAAATACACAGCACAAACACACGTGGAAAATTTTAGTAATTTTTATGATTGCCCAATAACAGACAATATGAACACACACACACACACCTTGTTGAGGTCATTCTTAAAACTTGTAAGTGAATCTGAAGCATGCACACACAGAAACACACACCGACTAATTTCATGTTCCAAAAAACAGCTAATAATGTCAGCAATGTACACACACACACACACACACACACATTTAGGGTTGTGTGTCATTCCCACAACACACACGCAAACACACGGCTTGTTTCCCACAAGAAAACAGACAATACTAAAACACTCACATCTAGTTTCGTCATCCCTACAACACAGCCAACATCGTACACTGCTCACACACACACACACTTACACCATCTACCCATAATGCTGCTCTTCCCTCTAAATGCCTTAAGTGTCCCTCTCTCTCTCTCCTCTATCTGCTAATAGGAACCAATTAGTCCCCATTGTCCCCTCTCCCAATAAAAGAGCATTATGGGAATTCCCCCTACTTAACACCTTTCCTTTTCTAAACAGGCACCCAATTAGACGCCTAGAGGACAAAGAGACAGAGGACAAGTGGGTGCCTCGAGGGGCGGGGACGGAGGGATGGAGGGTGGGATGAGGTGTGTGTGTGTGTGTGTGTGAATGCTTCTCGGTTTGGTCGAGGTTTTTCAGAAAAGATGAATAAAACACTGTTGATTGCACTTTTTAAAAGGATCAAATGATGTTATTTTATCATTTTATTATTAAAAACAAGTCACCTGAAGGGACCAAAACCGACAGTGACACGGCTGCCTGCAGATGTGTCAGCACACAGTCTTTTGTTTATCAGCCTTGTGAGCACAGGTATAATAATAATCAGCCCAATTAACCAGTCTCTTTTTTTTTTGCTATTTATTTATTTATTCATTTATTTATTTATTTTTTGTTGAGGATTTCATAAATCATTCATCGTTCTGACTTACAATGTATGCCTTTTACAGCATGACTCTCAATTTTTTGTATATAATTAACTATAAACACAGACAAGTAAAAGACAAAGAACATTAAAAATCAGGTTGATCAGGTAACTGTACCAAAGAATCAGAACCAGACAAAAACCAGATCAACCAGCCTGTCACGAGAAAACAGTCTCCAACAAATGCATCAACAAGTTGTTGTTTGTTTGTTTTTTTAGATTTAGGAATCTATTAAGGTTGGGCGAGGCCCATCAAACTGGCATGTGACGATGCCCAGGTGGAAACAACGCGATGTTGCTCTGACAGCAACCTCCAGAGAATCTCTAAGGGACGGGAGCCAGTTTAAAAGGGTCTTCCTCTCCACATCACATGTTCATAACTTGTGTTCAGCCTCTCAAGCTTGAAACAAAGCTAGTTAACCTGAGCTAAGCTAAGCTAAGAAGACAAGAGCACAATTAACAACAGCGAAAGAGAGAAAGAAACACACTAACAACGGCCTGCAGAAAAGAAACAACACTGCCACCAATGTAACTGAGCGTCCTGTGTTCACCTAACTGGTCGGGTTTAATAAGAAAATAAGAAACGGGACATGGAGACGTAACTTTAGTGCAATGACCAACAGCAAAAGCTTCTTTTTATTTAGTCAAAAACGGATCTTCTCCAACTGTAATGTCCTATGAGACATACATACACTGTACATATTCCTATACAGTAAATATGGGCAGTGTTTATACTGAAACACCGTGATTTCATCTGCGGAGAGCAGCTCTGTCAGTCAGACACCGCTGAGCACGCTCATCAGGAGGGACGCTCAGATCTTTATAGCTGCACATCAGTCAACAGATGTGATCAGAGCCTCAGGCCGTCCCCACTGTCCACACAGAATACAGATACACATCAACCAATGAGGGCTTTGTTGACAAAACCAGACTTTTATTGGCCAATTAATTACAAGAAGAAAATAAAATAACCACGAGGAATGATGGACCAAACAAGTGAAAATAAAAAAAAAAGATTTAAGTACCTCAATCACACATTTTCTACTCAACAGGAGGACACGTCGTCCACAGAAGACATCACGTTCCTGCAGAGCTCCTCCTCTCCTCCGAAGATAATAACGAAAGAACAAAAAACGAGGCAACACTGTAAAGCGAGATTCCTGCAGGACACACAGCACCTACTTTCTCACCAGGCTACAAGTACAAGAGTACACACACACACAGACACACACTCAGAGGATCACAGGAACACACACACAGAGCAGACCGGTGACAGTTTTTCCCATGACAGCATGGGAATTCCTCTGCTCAGGAGTCACTGCTCAGTGTGAGACGGGGAGAGAGAAAGAGTGTGTGTGCATGTGTGTGTGTTAAAATAGCCAGGGGGGCTGGCCCTGAAGTGGCCCGCTCTCTAGAGAGACGCTGTCTGCTTTGTTCCTTTAATCTACAGAGAGAGACAGAGACAGAGAGAGGTAGAGGAGGGAGGTTAGCTTGGGTGAGTGTGCTGGTACGTCTCTCTTCCTTCTCAGCTCTAACAGACCTACAGCATCCATTCACGCTCTGTACAGCTGATGTGGTTAAAGTCCCATCATGCTCTCACAGATGTTAGGTGACCTGGACGGACGTGAAACTCTCCAGGTTAAAACAAAAGATGAACAACTCTGTTAGAAAATATCTGATTTGTTGGGAAAAAAAAGTCAGAACGTATAAGCCTGCGGACAAAAGAAATAAATGTTTTGAGAAATATTCTTATCTAAGATCAATATACCCTCTCGTGTCTGTGTGTGCCGTGGGGCAGGTGGGGCAGTTCCACTCCCCACCTCCTCCCGTCAATGTTTGGGGCGTCCTTGGGCAGGACACTTAACTCAGGTGTGCTCTCCAGATACTGGATGCACAACACAAGCCAGTGAAGAACTAATGTCCCATCCCAACTGATTAGATTTGATTTAGCACATATTAAAAACATATCAAAACAATATAATAACAAGAATGTGCAAAGGAGACTAAAAGCCTACGTGCATTATCATGGGTCCTCCTCAAGTTATAAACCAAAATCAAAATGCAATAATAATTGCTGATTATGGTTTTGAGCCCAAACGTCTCACACAGATAAAAATGAAACAAAAAGAGAAGTACTAGAATAAAAAATGATAAAAAAACGAAGAAAAAACAATTTAAAAATGTAAACACACACAAAACAATCATATCAAAATACACAAATATCTCAACAAACAAACCATAACTATACCAGTTCTATCATTTGCGCCAGTTAGCTTATGACTTGACAAGCCTAATTTCTAAACAGGTTCATGACTGAGGTCTTTACGGAGATCACAGCGAGACAATAAATAAACTTCACGTGGACGAGACAGAGCAGCATCATGAACGACTGAGAGAGAATTGAGTTATTGTGCTACAAGCCTAACAGCGCGTCATCTGTGACTCCTGCAGCATAACAATCAATAACAACAGCAATAACACAACAGAGGATGAACAAAGCGACAAGAGGCAGCAATGCATACTTTCAAAATAAAAGTCTCTGAACCAAATCGTAAGAACGTGAAGAATCTGCAACATAAAATAAAGCATTTTGTGTCTTTCAAGGGGGGGCAGACTATGGTAGGGGAAACAGGCACAGAGACTGTGTGCAGCCTCCTGAACTTTTGTCAAACGTTGATTCAGTTGTGCCTGCAGCCGTATCAAACATTCAGCACTACGGCCAGAGGTGCTGCAAAGAACATCTGGGCAGATGAATTAACTTTTCTTTTTTTCACTCTTTATCTCAGCTGCTGTTCACTGATTATAGGCTGTAAGCAAGCTAACATTTGCTATTAGAACTTGCTGACAGCAAATGCAAATTCCAGATGAGGATGAAGGTTGTTGGTTTTGCAGGTGTTCTGTCACAAACCAATAAAAAAAACATTTAAAGGATCAAATTATTTCATGATAATCTATCTAATAGTTGTTGAAATATTTAAATCTAGACAAAAGCAGTGGACCGAATGACAAACATAACCATGAGAGACCAAAAACAAAAAGCATCAGTTAATAAAGGAACCGGATTTTTCATCTGTAAAAGGTTCTAACTGCAGACCACTACTGTTAGAACATCAACATTTAAGCACATGTCAGAGCAGCTCATTGATTTGGTTGTCGATTGTGTCCCAGGAGTCAGTTTCACAAAAGAGTTTGCGAGCACAGCTTGTGGTGACAGAATCACGTTTCACAAATGACTGTCGCTCCCAGATTGGAAAAAAAAAAACATTTGTGAGTCCTCCAAGGTGTTCGCATGCTTATGCATGAGTCGCAAGTGTGGTGGTGTTTGTTTTGGTTGGAGAAATGTGTCAAAACGAGCGAGAGGAAATGATCTCATGTTGCAAATTGCAGCTCGCATGTTACAGATTTGGCGAAACAGCCCCTGGGTTTAATTTTCTCAGAAACAACATGAACACAACGGCCAACTTTGTCCCAGTTGGTGGATTTTTCCCACCAGCGCACAATTTGTTGTTGTTGAAACACATCAGGATCATCACCAAAACCATCTCAGCAAATTTTCAGCAGAGGGCCAACTGTTCGTCTGTTTTTAACCTGTTTGTGCTCTATTTTATTGCCAACAAATGAACCCATGAGAACAGACAGAACCTGTTGTTGTAGCTTGAGATAAAAGCATTTAAATAACACTTTTATTCCTGCTATGTTTCCTTTTTAAAGCGGTTCTCCTCAGAGCTGAAGCAGCAGCTCTCCTGCTCTCCACTGTACTCCCACAGCAGGAGCCATTATTCATCATTTACAGTAAAAAGTAACTTAGCCCATTAATAACACACAGGCTGGTTTATACTGTTCTGTGCTGCTTTATAAACTGGGTGACAGAGAGGGGATGCATGCCCAGCTCTGCTCTCATGTCCCTGCCAGCAGCACACACACACACACACACACACACACACACACACACACACACACACACACACACACACACAGAGTCTCTCCTGAGCCAGGCCCTCCGGAGGAAATGCCAGAGGCGCTGAGAGATGGAAAGTCTCGCTGCCACTTCAGCTAAGCCACTGAGCCCATTTGAACCAGTCACTTTCAATTCAGACGATCCAGTTTGTCCAGCAAGTTTCAATTCAACCGCACAGGTTTGTCTTCTGGTTACAGCAGTTTTGCAGGACATTTTTTTGCCTTTTATGAAAACAGCAGACACTATGAAGGGGACACGACACAAGGGACAGAGAGAGAGAGAGAGGAGGGGGAGAATGTGCAACAAAGGCTCGGTGAGCAACCATGCAAGGTGCTGGTCTCACCCTCAGGAGCAGGTTCAGGGTCTTGACATACAGACAAGAGGAGCCAGGAATCAAAACCACCGACTCTACTCGCCAAAAAGCCTCGCCAAATGTTCCAGTTGTGTTTGTCTGTTACAGAAGGTTGGAGACATGTTGGAGAAATAATCTCACACCATTTGTTCAGGGAAAACTGGAGCTGATCTGACCCCAGTTGGGGACAGACACAGGACAAAAAACATCAAAGAAAAAGAGAAAAAGAAATACTGAACTATAGATGTCGCCATTTTTTATTGCACATTTCTTCAATCTCTTAAAACATCTCTTAAAGAACAAGTATCTGAACTTCTCTCCTCCCAAACTCTGAATAAGATCTACCATAGAGACGACTTTTTCCAAAACTCAAATCTTCCTTAATCGTCCAATCAGAAGTCAGCAGAGATTAAAGGACTTTCCACTAAACTGTATTAAATCATCATCTTCAGGAGGACCACACCTGTTTCTATAGCTCAAGTCCACAGCTAAAGACTTTAACTTTCCCCAGTAAATGAGAGTCGATGTGTCCAGTTTGACCAGTGAGTGTGACAGCAGTGGGAGCAGATCATTACATCAGCCAGCACAGATTTACTCTGACAGAGAGGGCGAGCGAGGTAGGAACAGACAGAAGAAAAGACGGGGAGAGAGAGTATGGATTAAGGCCTCCCGGTGGAATTCCCACTCATTTTCTCTGTGGAGCGAAACAGAGAGATGGAGGGATGGAGGGAGGGTTAGTTTCTTATCTCTTCATTTGACACTAGAGAGACTCTCTCTTTCTATCTGTCCGTCTACCTCGTTCTACCGCTCATCTCGCTCGCCCTCTCAGTAATCTTTCTCTTCTTTCTCAGTCCATTTATCTCTTTATTTTCTCTCCTCTCGACCCCTTCTTTCTTTCCACCTCACTCTCTTCTCCTTCACTGTCTAACCTTGACCACTTAGACTTAAACTCATCTCTCTTGATTCAATTTCTTATTTCTCTCTTTCGGCTCTCAACTCTTTGTGTTCTTTTTTCAGCCAAAGCGTGGACGGAGGTCCAGATGTGGAGCCAGCCCATAACTCTTGTTATGAAGACGATATGTTACAAAGTGTAACATGTTTTGCCTGATGTTTTGTTCAGCATCATGTTTAAATGTGCAGTTTAAGTCAGGTGAGGTTGTCTAAGGAGCAGGAGAGTCCACACATGGAGGAGGTGGGATGGAGTCGATGTTCATTTTCTTTTCATTTCTTTTGAAGACATCATTTCTGTAGTTATGTACATTATGTATGTTAACTCAAATAACTAACATGATTATTTTAACCCAAACTATGATCTTTTCCTAAACATACCCAAATAGTTTTTGTGACATTGCATATTGATTTTTTCAAACTTGACCACAAAACCCTGCACACGCCCGCTTATTGGTCTTATTGGTCATTTAACCCGCCCATCGTAACCTGTGGTAATTTGCAGAAAGTTGATCCGAACCCGCCCACCCCGTGGGTTAACTGGGTCATCACTATTTTTTTCTTTCGGACGAGTCGAAGCGGACCTGCTGCTGCACATGATGCTGTTTTACACGTGCAGTTGTTGTTGTTCAGTGCTGGTAGGTGTTTTCATAAGTGTTTATATTGTCCCTGTCATGTCCACAAGAATTGTATCTCTGGTATCTCTGGTACTGTAAAAAAAATAAATGAATAATAAAACAGTACTATCATGTTTTGTAAATTTTGGCATCAACTAGGATCCTGAAGTAACAGTTTTTGTGACGTCTTTACTACCTACAGCTTCATAATCTGAAGTGTAGGGCTGCTGAAACATCAGTTCACTAAGACTTCAAACTGATGACACTTCAATTCCTGAAAAATTTGGTTCACTGGCACTTAACCAACACTGATACTTCACTGAAAATTCAATTCATTGACACATCATGCAAACTTCAAGATATATTTTTTTTACTGAAATTCCAATTAACTCACACGTCACTGACACTGAAAACTCAAAACATGAACACTTCACTGAAACTTCAGCTCATACGTCAATTAAACCTTTTCCTCATGTGACTCTTTACACACACTTCAACTCACTGACACTTCACTGAAAAACCACTTTCCTAACACTTCATTTTAATTACATTTTAATTTATAAAGATTTCTCTTTCTCTACAGAGAAGGAAAGATGGAATAAATGATGATGATGAAGAGGAGAAAAGATGGTGGATGAAGAAAGAAGACAGCAGCTGTCAGAAGAGGACGGTGGAGGAGAGAAGAGGAGGACGACAGATAGAAGGATGAGAGAGAGGACGAGTGTTATTTAAATGTAAATAAACAGGAGTCGTCTTTATCGCGGGAAAGTTGGAGGAAGCTCTTATCTGCTGCTGCTGGAGGCCTGTTTTCCTGCCGCCGCCGCTCTGACTGCCGGCTATTACACCTTCCAACAGAGGGCACGCACACACAC
>JAJHUR010112451.1:3927-19832 GCA_027495735.1 Lutjanus campechanus | reverse complement strand
ATTGTCTCAGTCATGATGCTGTTTTAGCCTCACCGCCCATTTCAAGTCCCACAACCATTAAAAAGGCTTTTCTATACGTTACAGAAACTTACTTTATACTTTTGCTTTAAGTTTTCCCACTTTTTCTTCGCCATGGCAGGGGTCAGTACTCCCTGCAGGCCAGTTTCCTTCACGAATGCCCTGAAGCAAACACAGTTACGTGCACAGTTATTACAGCAGAGTTTATCAGATTTAAATAGTTAAAGGTGCTGCATGAAGAACACAATGAAGAGCAGAGTGCCTGTAGGGTCCACAAAGTCAAATTTAAAGTGTTTTAGGATCAATTTAAGATCTACTTCACAGCTATAAGGGTCGGCAGCTTTGTGTTTATTTCCCAAAACAACCTTTTTCTTCAGAGGGAACAGTCACAGTATTTCGAATGATGATTTCAGATGATTTATGAGGCTATGAAGTGAAAGAGAGTTCTCCTATAATTAATGTTTATTTACAACAATAAGATCTTATTGGCAGTTTGCTGTTGTTTTCTTTTGTTTGAAAACTGGTCACCATCCACTGAAACTGTTTTGAAGATTCTGCAGCAGTTTTCCTGTGAAACTCCAGCAGTGTTTTCTGGACTTCAGTCAGCATGCGGATGAGTAGATAATGACAGAATTTTCATTTTTGGGGTGAACTGTCCCTTTAAGACTTTTTAAGGGGCCACAGGAACCCGAACAGAGAACAGCTGCTTCTTTGAACTTACTCGAATCCTCTGATGGCGGCGTTCCGTCTGCCTGTGAACCGGCTCTGATTGGCTGCTCGCCAGTGGATCAGTTTTTCCGTCAGCCTCTCCGTCCCTGAAGAATCAACACGGGCGTTAATTCACATTCATACAGAAAAACATCCCCTCTCATTACGTCATATAACATTACTTTAATAAAATGTTTTATTGAACAAGGCTGGGCCATAAAAAGATATATTGATATTGTGATATGAGACTTGATATCATCTTAGATTTAAGATATAATTATACCGTGATATGACATAAATGTCTTTTCCTGGTTTTAAAGGCTGCATTACAATAAAATTATGTAATTTTCACAGTTGTGATGTCAATATTGAAGCATTTGGTCAAAAATATTGTGACAAGCAGTTTGATTTTGTCTTTATTATCCAGCCCTAATTTATTCTCTGTTGGGCAGTTTAATCAACAACAATATATAATGTTATTTTAGAGGACATGTGTTAAATATCAGGATATTATTTATAAGCCATGCCCTACTTCTACTACTGAGGACTACATCAGCATTTTTCTGCCATGTGATGCTTCTTCAAATTAAGTTTGTTCAGTAAAAGACACTTTTTATTGTGAGCCAATCAGATTTGTAGATATTGAGTAATAGAAACAAATTTGGGACATTCGCCTGCTGATCCCAGAGGAAGTTGGAAAAAAGAAGAAAGAACTTTGGTGGTTTTGGTTCCCTTAGAAGAGAACATTTAATCAGAATCAGAAATACTTTATTGATCCCCGGGGGTTAATTATTCACATTACAGATACAGATGCAGATAAATGTATCTCATAGTGCAATTAGAAGAAAAACAGATTTAAAAAGATGTGTAAAAATATGTACAGTCTACTAAATATTCTACTAATTTAACAATAATATACTGTTGTTATAGATATATACTGTTATAGAAGTAGAGATACAGAATAAGACATGAGAAATATAAGAATGTGCATGATGATACAAAAAAGAATGTATTTATAGGATTTATGTCATATATACTGTACAGACACAGTTTTAGCCTGCAAGGAAACAAACAGACCACATTGTTCACTGCAATGACATTAAATTAATAAATTCCAAATGTACCAAAGACTTATATAGAATATTTTAATTGTTTTTAATTGCTTATTCAATCCTTATTTATGTTTTGTGTGTGCGTGCGTGTGTTTATTTTACGTTTAATGATGTTTAATTGATGGTTAGTTTACATTTTATTATGCTTAATTTATTTTATTTTGTTCCTTTTTTGTAGTTGCTGTGTATGTGGTGAGTTAACTGCATCCTGGAGGATAATAAAAATGTGATATTTAATATTTAATATTTGCCTTTGATATGTTTACACATTCCCTGTATGAACAATTAAAAAATAACATAACGTTACTACCGTTAGCTTCTTTATTAGCGTTAGCTCTAAGCTCTGTGGACTCCGCTCAACATTACACCCACAGGGATCGCGTGACTAAAAGATTAACTCATTAAAAAAATATATCTTAATTTAAACACATATTAAACCTCGCAGAGTTAAACTTTATACTCACATTTAAACTGAAGCGTTACTGACGGGCTTCCCTGCTCCGCCATGTTTGTTGTGTTGTTGACGCTGCTTCTTCTTCTTTTTCGCGGTTTTTCTGTCCCCCGCATACCGCCACCTACCGAACCGCCAAAGGTAGAAACACTGTCCACAGTGTCTCCCAAAGTCCAAGATGACGCCATCAAATGTCTTGTTTTGTCCACAACCTAAAAAATATTCAGTTTACCAAGAAACCAGAAAATATTCACGTTTAATGAGCAGAAATCAGAGAATTGTTGGATTTCCACTGCTCGTCTGTCGTCGTGTCAAGAAGAGAACCCCAGACCCGCAAAAGATATCGCGAGAGTGGACATTTGAACCCAAACTATGATCTTTCCCTGACCCTAACCAAGCGTTTTTTGGTTTCTAACTCTGCCTAGTCACAGTGTTTTAACGGGATAAAACATAATTTGTACATCTTGAACAATTAAAATACAACGTGTAAAAGTCTCGCGAGAGTTTCACAGATCAAGGGTTCGCCATAGACATGACCTTGATGCTTTCCTCTACAGGCCACCTTCTTTTTATCAACTTAATCGTTATCAAGTCATTTAAAAGTTTCATATTAATAAAAATGTTTTGAAAAATACAACAACAATAAAATAATAAAATAAACAGAAGAAGACAGTTTAAACACATTAAAGGAATTAAATTAAACAGACAGATAAAGTTTTTAAGCCTTTTTGTTAGTAAATAGGATTCAAGATTTTCAATAGAAAATTAAGGTTTTGGAACCAGAAAATGTGCAACTGTGTATATGTTGGTTAATGATTTAATTAAAATGTACAATTAAAAATAATATGGAAACCAAAGAAAACCCAACAAGCAGGTATATAGAACATATTTCTTAAAATCATCTTACATTATTTACATTTGCAATTTAATAAATTGATTTCAAATTCTAATTTAATGTATTTTCTTCATCTAAATGTATTTATTTTTTCTGTGCTGATAGATAAAAACCTTTTATTGTGTTGTTGTTGCACAAAAGTGGACAAATAGCAATAAATGTAACAATAAATACAGCAATTAAATGATAATTTGGTGAATATTTGAAGGGATACAGGAAATCTCCGATTTCTTCTTCTCATGTTAACTATAAAAATAAATAATTTAAAGGCATTTGTAGGTCATAATAATCATAAAAGTCATGCACAAAATTTTTCCCTTAACTGGGAGAATTTCCACAAATCAAACAAACGTCACATCAACTCTTTTATTTAGTGAATAATTAAATTCATTTCCTGGTTGTTTTTCATGTTTAATGTTTCAGTGTAAGCTCTCTTGTGTCGCCCTCTACAGGCAGCAGGAAGCCTCTGCAGACTGAACCTGCTCAGCATCCTGCAGCAGCTGCGTCAAACTCAACACATCACACCGGAACCCAGTGAAATATTTCAAAATTAAAGTCTGTTCCAGTAAAAAGATCTGAAACAAGTGAAAACCATGTTCCCAAATTTCACATAATGTCTCTGTGTTTAACTTCTGGTCGTAAAAATAAACTAGTTTTGAATCAAAGCTGAAACGATTTATTGATTATTTGATAATAACTCATAAACATTTTCATTTATTTGTTCATTTATTTCTGTGAAAAGAAAAAAATATTCTAGAGTGATATAAATGCAAAAAATAAATATATACATGTTCTTTTCTTTTCTTTTCTTTTCTTTTGAACGCCAGGTTGTTATATGTGGACAGCGGGAGAGAAAAGGCGCGTCAGTATTTTATTTTGAAGGTCTGGACCGGAACCACTGCCTTGTGTCGCGTTATAACTCGACACAGTCGGGCGGTGCTGATGTTATGTGGAGGATGTGATGATGGGTGGACGATGGATGGAGGCCGTGTTGTGTTTTAATGTCGACCTGAAGAACAAAGTGCTGATCAGATAAATCAAAGATCTGTTGGTGTCCGAGCTGAACAGGTAACATGATGACGTGTTTATTACCTGGTGTGTTCACTGTCGTCACGCTGTGATCAGCTGATGTTGATCATTCTGAGTAAACAATGTAGAACAGCTGATCCTCCTGTCTGTTATATTTCATATGAATGTATTTTCTTCATGAATCTTGAAGGTTAATTACAGAATCATGATTTTTATCTGATGACATCAGAGTTTCTGCTCCTTGGTCTGTGTCTGTACAACCCAATAATTAATCAATACTTTTACCAATACCAATCAGACAGAGAGCAGCTCAAAGTGCTTTACTGAAGCACAGAAATACATTAAAAATAAGATATTCAGAAAACATTAAAAATGTATTTAAAATACAATAAAAACAAAATGTTAAAGTAAACAAACAGTTTCAGTTTAATGTAACTTTGTTGTGAAGGGTTCCAAAGGGTTCTTCCTCAAGGGCTGAGGTTCTACTCACAAACATTTGCTTGTGAAGAACCCTTTTTGAAACACGTGTTCCTCAAGGATGGTTCTTTAAAAAGTCTCAAGTCAAGGAATTTTTTATACCATAATATACAAGGGTTCTTAGTAGAACCTCCAAAGTGGGTTCTAGATAAAACACATGGAATATGAAAGGGTTCTCTGTAGAACCCTCTGAGTAGGTTCTAGATAAAACGCTTAGAATATAAAAAGGTCCTCGATAGAACTTCCTGAGTGGGTTCTAGATAATACCTGTGGGACATAAAATGGTTCTTAGTAGAACCTCCTAAATGGGTTCTAGATAAAAGTACTGGAATATAAAAAGCTCTGACATAGTACCCTTGGAAGTACCGCTGACATAGTACCCTTGGAAGTACCGCTGACATAGTACCCTTGGAATATAAAAGGGTTCTCAGTAAGGGTTCTTTTTAGCACCTTAGAGGTGTTTTTGAACAATAGAACTATAATAAAATAAGTGAATAAAATAAATGAAATAATTTGTGTGCTCAGCATCATGTTGGCCAGGAAAGGTCTCCTGCCGGACGGCTTCCTGTTGACCCGTCTGGCGGAGGATCAGAACCAGAGGAACCGCAGCCGCTCCAGATCTCAGAGACCCCGTTTCATCACCAAGACTGGATCCTGTAATGTGGCTCACAAGAACATCAGAGAACAGGTACGGTTGTTCTGTAGAAGTAAAAATTTAATAATTAAAAAGTAAACAGAACAGACGTGTGTTTAAATGTGAGGCAGGTTTAACTGTTCAATTTTACTTCCTGTTTGTTCAGTTTTACTTCCTGTTGTCTCCTGTGTGGCGTTCAGGGTCGCTTCCTGCAGGATGTCTTCACCACCATGGTGGACCTGAAGTGGCAGCACTCCTTCCTCATCTTCACCTCGGCCTTCCTCTGCTCCTGGATGCTCTTCGCGATGATCTGGTGGCTCCTGGCCTTCGCTCACGGAGACCTGGAGCCCCGCGACCCCAACGGCGAGCCGGGCCCCGTCCCCTGCGTCACGGCCATCCATTCCTTCACCTCGGCCTTCCTCTTCTCCATCGAAGTGCAGGTGAGAGCCACCGTCTGTCCCGTTGATTCGTCCGGGTGCTGTCGTTTGTCTCCTGACGTCCCGTGTGCTGCAGGTGACCATCGGTTTTGGCGGCAGGATGGTGACGGAGGAGTGTCCTCTGGCCATCACCGTGTTGATCGTCCAGAACATCGTGGGGTTGATCATCAACGCCGTGATGCTCGGCTGCGTGTTCATGAAGACGGCGCAGGCCAACCGCCGAGCGGAGACGCTCATCTTCTCCAGAAACGCCGTCATCGCTCAACGAAACGGTCGTCCCACCTTCATGTTCAGAGTCGGAGACCTGAGGAAAAGTATGATCATCTCTGCCACCGTCCAACTGCAGGTGACGTCCGCACATCTGAGCTGAGCGAGACGTTCAGTCCTCTGGAGACACAATCATGTCCACTTATGGTCCATAGGGACAAAAACAGACATAAAGTGACCACACAGAGACATAAAGGGACCACACAGAGATGCTAAACAATCACAGTGATCACAAAGAGAAAAGAATTATCACAAAGAGACGCAAAAGAGCCACGAAAAGATGCAAAAAAACCCTTCATTTTCTCTCAGTCCACCTGAACTGAAGCTGGTAAACAAACTGTTTTTTGTTTGTTTGTTTGTTTGTTTGTGTGCACCAACTGACGGTTCCCCTCCAGGTGATCCGACGGACGGTGACGGCGGAGGGCGAGGTGATCCCGGTGTCCCAGCTGGACATCCAGGTGGAGAACCCTCTGAGGAGTAACGGCATCTTCCTGGTTTCTCCTCTGATCATCAGTCACACCATAGAGAGAGGAAGTCCTCTGTACGAGCTCTCCGCCCAATCACTGGCCTCCGAGGACCTGGAGATCATCGTCGTCCTGGAGGGTCAGAGACTGTTAAGACTGTCCGAATTCTTCAATTTTGTCTTTTTTAATTTAACACGTTCTGTTTTATTATATTATTTACTGAACTGATTCATCTCGTTTGCTGCAGTAAAGTTAAAAAGTAAAAAGTAGTCGTCTTTTTTTTATCTTGTTACATCACTTTTGTCTTGTCATGTTGATTTTAGTCTTGTTACATCTTTCACGTTGTGTTTTGTTTTGTCAAAAATACATATTTTTTATCCATTTAGAGTCTTTGGTGTGAGTTGCAGAGTTTTGTTCGTTTTCTCTCCAATAATAATGAAACTTCATGTCACTCAGCTTGTGGAGCTCAAAGAGCCAAAAACTACATTTTATAAATTCAGAACCAGAGTCTCTTTCCAGAAATCATGACCCAGTTGCTCAAAATAATCCACAGACTTTGTTGTGAGCAGTTTCATGTTGGAACTACTTTCTCTCTGCAGTAGAATCGACCAGTTAATCGACGTGTGTGTAACTCAGCCTCTCCGTGTGTCCGTCCGTCCTCTCTGGCAGGTGTGGTGGAGACAACAGGGATCACCATGCAGGCTCGGACCTCCTACATCCCCGAGGAGATCCTGTGGGGGAGGCGCTTCGTCTCCATCATAACGGAGGAGGACGGGCGCTACTGCGTCGACTACTCCAAGTTCGGCAACACGGTTCCCGTCAGGATGTCGTCTCTCAGCGCCAAGGAGCTGGACCAGACCAGGGGCGTCCAGGAGGGCGGCTCCGACGGACAGCTGCAGGGCTGGGGGCTCGTCCGGGCCGGCAGAGGAGGCTTCCGCAGAGGAGGCCGCACCTGCGATAGCTCCGCCCCTCAGCCCTGGTACGCCCAATCGGAGACAGCGGAGAAAGAGGAAGAGAGGAAAGGCCAGAAGAAGAAGGTGCAGCTGGAGGTGATTGGACGACAGATTGAAGAGGATGGACTGGGAGAGATGAGCGACTGAAAACCAGCAAACAGACAATCTGAGGACGCAGAGTGGCGAAGTCACGCCCCCTCTGGTGGAACCACGTGGAACCTCACCTCGACAGCAAGAGACGTTATGTCATAAATCACAAATATGATGTTTGTTCTTTTAAAACATAACTTTACAAGTCAAGACTGTGAAGATGACTCACGCAGAAGACACGTGAGACACGTCACGTCTAACAGCTAACGTTAGCTGCTGAAGCTACGTGAGACGCGTCACATGTAACAGCTAACGTTAGCTGCTGAAGACACGTGAGACGCGTCACGTCTAACCGCTAACGTTAGCTGCTGAAGCTACGACGTCTCCGTTTCGGTCCAGGACGTCGTCACACAGCAGCAGGTCTTAAAGGTTTTTTCACTTCCTGTCTGGTAAAAAACACCAGGAGTCGCTGATAAAAACTGAAGTTTGGTTTTCAGCTCGTAACAAAATAACTTTTAATATTTTGTTCCTCAGAAGTTTCCTGCATCAACCAGATGAAAGTTTATTCTTTTATATTACGTGAAAAGTTATTATATGAAGGTCGATAAAGAACACGAAACAAAAGTCTGAGAATATGAGATGATGCTCAGGAATATGGAAAAAAAAAGTCTGAATATTCTCAGACTTTTATCCCATATTCTGTACTGACGTCCATGTAATAACCTTTAACATGATAGAAGAGAATAAACTGGTTTTATTTTGTGAATGCAGGAAACTGGATTGGAAACTACTTGGTGTCAATGTTGCATCAAAAATCTGGTTCATTTGTTTTTGTACATCTTTTATTATGAAATCTATGTTTTTTTTAGTCGACCTCAGAAACATCATAACTTCTCAACCAGACACATCAGGGTCCTAAAAATATGTTCACAGTATAACAGCATATTTTAATGTTATGTGAGTTTCTCCTATGAGACTTCAGAGCTGCTGGGAGGCGGATTTTTCTCAGTTTGGACAGAAGCACGCTAGCTGTTTCCCTCTGTTTCCAGTCTTTATGCTAAGCTAAGCTAACCAGCTGCTGGCTGGAGCTTCTTATTTACTGTAGAGACGCGAGAGAAGAATCAGTCTTATCAGAATCAGAATCAGAAATACTTTATTTATCCCCGAGAGGAAATTGTTGATGTTACAGGTGCTCCTTACAAGATCAAGAAAGATATGTGCAAATAGAAGTTATGACGAGTGACTCTCAGAGACAAAGAAGAGAAGAAGAAGATTTCACTAAAACTTTTCCCCTGAAGGTTCTCAGACTGTTCCTTCCAGCAGAACCACTTCGACTCTCTCAGATGTCGACTCAGTGAATCAATAACAGGAAGTCAAGGAACAATGTTGATCAGAAACACGTGGACACTAACAGGAAATGACACACTGAACTGAATCCTGCCAATGAAACCTCAGAGACGTCACAATGTTTTTAGATGTGAATCATTTTTTGTTTTTCCTGAAGGTTCACACTTTGTTTCAATGTTTCAACCTTCATTTTTGCACTGCAGCTGTTTTCTTGATAATCGAGTCTGAAAACTTTTCTTTTTATCATCACATTCTAACATCAAACGTTTCATGTTATAATGTGATAACTTTTATTGTTATATAAGATAAAATAAACAGCTGTTCTGAGGTGTGGCAGCAAAACACTGATATTTAACAACCTTCTGTTTATTAGATATTATATCCTGTTCACATAAACTCTGTGTGTAAATAGTTTATTGTATTTATGTCGTATGAAGTCTGGTTTAAATCCGACAGAACGATTTTCACTGTGACTCAGTTTGTCTTAGTTTTAGATGAAATGTCTCTCAGTCTGTCTGTAAATCTTATTTATGATCTATTTAATATTTATGATGTTGAAATAAATCTGTTTTTGTATTAAAAACATCCCGAGTCATTTACAAAGAAATCAGTCCTCAGTCTGTCGCAGCTGACTGAGGAAAAGTCTCGTTTTTTAAGTCTCATTAGATTCCTTTCACATATTGGCAATAATACAAAGTGATCAATAAGATCAATAATGTTAATCTGCTTCACACCTTTAAAGCAACAATTTGTTCTTTTTTTAATCAAAAATCTGACATGAACAGATTGAAAACAACACCAATTTTCACCAGCTTTGTTTTATTTTAATATAAAAAATGTAATTACATCATAATAATAATAATAATAATAATATGAAAAATCCTCATGTAACAAAGATAAATTAATCAATAATCAAATAATCAATATGTCAGAGAAACACGTCTGATTTAAAGTCTCGGTGGAACATCTGAGAGAAAACACGGAACAGTTTGACATATTTTAGAAACAAAATGTTCTTCAGAAATATTTTATGATTTTATTGTTTTACGTCTTCAGTCCCTCCAGGATTCACCAGTTTCTTTCAGGAGGATCGTTGGAGCCTAAAATCACAGATTTTCTTCTAAAAAATACTTTTTTTTTTACAGTGAAATTACAGAAAAGCTGCAGAAAAAAGTTTTTCTTTTTTGTTAGAATTGATTAAAAATCAAAGACAGTTTGTTCTGGTGAGAATAAAACAACACATTCTGCCTAATCTGAGAAAACCAAAAAGGATTACAGGAAATTATTACAAAAATCTGCTTCATTTGTAAATGAAGACGTGCAGCTGGAGGCGGTTCCACCAAGAAACAGAACCTTTGCACAGAACGTTGATGAATGTTTGTTCCGTCAGTGAAATGTGAGCGTGTGAACAGATTGGTGGGACTCACAGACTCACAGGAAGCTACGATTGGTCAAATCTGTGGAAAAGTTGCAGTGATTAAATTAAAGTTTGTGCAGAATTCACAGAGATTTTTAAAATTTGTTGTTGCGACGTCACAACCTCGCAGCCTCCTGGAGGGACTGATTCAATATATTAAATATATTTCTGTTAACAGGAAGAAACCAGAACATGAATTTAATGTAAAAAAAATGCAACAAAACTTATTTCCCTTTTTTTTCCTTGGATTTATGGTTAAACTGTAAAAAGCATAAAATTACAAATTAGCAAACAGGTGAAAACGTCTTTTGTTACAAACCTGAGAACAAACAGGCGACAAAAACAAACAGTTTAGTTCATGTTAACTTAAACTACAATAACCTGCAGTTATTTACATCCAACACCACCAGACGCTCAGCAGTGAGCCCGCCAGAGCCAGGACAGACGTCGCCGTGGTAACAGTGGCGCCAGAGTTGCACAGGTTGCTGCTGCAGCAGCGGTACGTGAAGCCGGAGATCGCAGGGAACATCTGCATGAGACGAGAGTTATCGCAGTCTGTGTACCTGATACACTGACGGATCGTCTTCCCACCTACAGACACACACACACACACACACATTATTGATTATTTAATAACAATTATTTTCTCTATTTAACTGTTTTGTTGATAAAATGTCAGAAAAAAGTGTGAAATCAGTTAACATGGTTTCCAGTTACTCGTTCTGACGCGTTAATATTAATTTACTGTCACATAAAGAAAAGCAGCAAAGCTCACAGTTTAAAGGGACAGTTCATATTATTTGAGTTCAGTTCATGTGGAAGCGAAATGGTGCAAACAAGCCAGGAACAAAAGGTCACGACACTCTGGAAAGATGAACTTTGGAAGGCCTGCAGAAAACGGCGTGTAAAAAACAATCTAACTAATGTTATGGTGATCGTAACACTAACAGCTTCATCATCTGGAGGAAATTTAAAGTGTTGTTTTTGTCTTTTGTATGGGAACATGCGCAACTTCCAGTAAATCAGAAGATTTTGGCAGAACAAGTTGAGGGTCGCCTTGACATTTGGAAAACGTCCAAAATGTCAAGAGGAAAACTGGTCTTTAGCCACGTATCCTCTCACTTTCTGATAAACACACCAACAATCACCACCACGACCAACCACCTCACCAGTATAAAAGATTCTGAGATATGATGTTCATCACTGCTTCGCCGTTCTACTGTGATGTTGGATTACTGAGATGTACTTGTGAACTGAAATTAAATCGATCCCGTAGGCTGTTTCTCGACATCCTTGTTCTCCGTGTCCTTATTTTGTTTTTTTCTGATATTTGGTAATACATAATTTCTACCATATTTATTACCTACAGCTAATAAATGTCCTTCTGTGGACAGGGACAGGACGCCCAAAAACAATTATATCAGTTTAAGTTTATATTTAGAATATTTTCACCACTTTACCTTTCTGTCAGACAGCTTGCAGACAGGAAACTTAAGTTTTATATGTCAAGTATGACTCTGTCCACACCAACCAAACTCCACTGACAAAATCAATCATTTTACTTCACAAGCAAGCTAGCAAACCTATTAGCCAGATCAGCCCAGAGAGATGAATTAACTGACGTTAACCACTCACGACAGTATATTGTTACGTTAGCTAGTTGCTTGTTAGAATGAATTAACAAGCAAAGTAACGTTAGTTAAAACCACAATATATTTCACAAGCTTTGCAGAGGTGAAGTTGGTCTCATTTTTAAGTTACGTTACAACCTGTTCAGACGCTGGTAATACAAAGTGATTCATGTAAACTGCTTCAGATTCTACTGTTGTATTTTAAGTAGTTAAAATCAGTTCTACCAACAATAAAACGCTGCTTATAAATGTATCAATATTCTAATATATCAGTTACAGGTTGTTTGTAGGCATCTCTTCACAAAGAAGTTTGTATGTTAATTTTTTTCATTCTTAAAAGTCACCACAGAGCCGGAAACAAAGTTTGTGAAACTTTTCCGGAGGGAGGATCCTCAGACCCCCCGATTTGGTTTCAAAAATCGTCCATATTTTAGAGGTGTTGAAGTTGTCGGGTGTGATGATATGATGACAAAGTGCTGTGATGTCTGACCTCTTTCACTCAGAGATATACACGAGTCTTCATACGTGCACTCCTGCACGTTCTGACAGCGTCCGGTGTAATCAGCACACTTGTAGCAACGGAGAGCAGAACCTGAAGAAGAAGAAGAAGAAGAAGAAGAAGAAACTGACTTTATTCATTTGTTCGTACAGATCAAGTTAACTGTGACCAACACGTTTTACAGATCAAATGAAGGAGTGAGTTTTTCATTGTTATGACTCTTCTAGTTACGTCGTTTTTGTCTTGTTATATCTTTTTTGTTTTGTTACGTCTTTTTTCGTTTTTCGTTTTCGTTAGCTGCACAGCTAAATGAGCTAACGGCACTACAGTTAGCATTTAGCCACTTTAGCAACACGTGAAGCTATCTTTGCATCAGGAGACTTTACTTTTTTCCATTAGAGGATTGATCTGAGGTCCATTATTCTCTTTATTAAATATTAATGATGTGAAATGTGCCTGCTCATCTGCTCTCTCTCTCTTTATACAGACGATGGTGCCTCGATTACATCCAATAAAGATCAAATTTCACAAGAAAGCTTGTTGAGTGCTGAGCTGATAACAAAGTTTATTTCACTCCGGGGGAAGTGAGGACGATCCTCTAAGATCTTTAAGTGGCTCAGACCTTAATGCATCCAGACCTGCTGCAGATGTCATTAAAAGCACTTTTTAACTGGGAAAGCAACGATACTTGTCGTTAGAAGGGCTTTTATGAAAATACAATAGAATAAAGGAGACATTTAAAGACGTGATGCTTTAAAACGAGACAGGAGAACATGTTTGTGGTCGAATTAACCAGGATTTGGTCGTTTTCTTAATTAAACAAAATGACGCAAATGTGTTTTAATAAAGAAAAAGACTGGAAAAAAAAGCTTACATGGAAGCAGGCAGGTCAAAACCAGAGTCCAAAATCAAACTAATCCAATGACGAGGAAATGAGGAACACAAAGTCCAAGAAATGAAACAGAAATCTGGAGGACGAGGGAGGACGAGGGAGGACACACAACGACGATGTGACGTACAAACAGAGAAACACAAAACTAATCACACACAGGTGGAACAAATGGTATCAAAAAGGGCGGGAAAACGACAGGAAGTAAAGTCAAGACACATGAGGGAGAGCCAGGACTACAAAATAAAACAGGAAATAAAAAAACAAACAATCACATGACATTTATGTAGATTAGCTTGTTAGTTAGCTGGAGTTTTGTTCGCACATTTTACCCTGTAAACTGTAACACAGAAAATTCTAGATTTTTTCAGTTAAACTGGACCGTTAACAAAATTACAGATAGATAAACATAATTTACATTTTTTTGTCTGATGTTTATAACATGAAAGTCTTTTGGAAGATTTGACACATTTCACTTTGTGCTCCAGTAAGAGCTGAGCGAACATGTGCCTCAATCAACTTTATCCTTTTCCTGTAAAAGTCACAAAAAGAACCACATCTACAGTTTGCTAATGTTAGCAAGATGCTAGCTAACTAGCCGGCTAATGGGTTATATAGATAAGCTAGTTAGTGAGCAAGAGTTTTTCCAACAAGATGAAACTGATGTAAAAGATGTAACGAGACGAAAATGACATAAAACACACAAGACGAAAATGATATAAAAGATTATATAAAAGACGTAACCGTAACCAAAACTACAAAAAAGATGTTAGAAGATGAAAACTAGATAAAAGTTTATGTTGCAAGTATATAAAACTATATATAAGCTGGTTATTATCTGTTGTTAGTTTTACGGACAAAAAGGACAAACTGACTGAAATATTCATGTTTACGAAGCTGAAATCAGAGAAATTTTGACTTTTTTAGTTTAAAAAATGACTCAAAACAATTAATTGATTAATTAATCTGGTCACAGTCTTGTTTTCAAATCTGTCTTGTAACAGTTATTTTCATTATCAATCAATCTGTTGGTCATTTTTTCCCACTAATCGATCAGTTATTTTGTCCATAAAATGTCAGAAAATGTTGATCAGAGTCCAAGATGACGTCCTCAAATGTCTCGTTTTGTCCACAAAGATCTTCAGTTTACTGTCAGAAAGTCCAGACATGTGGAGCACCACATGGACTTGTTTCTGGAATATTTTCTAACTGACAAGATCATGACAGGATTAATTAATCGATTAATTGAGACAATAATCAACAGCGAAGGATCAATAAGGACTCACCCAGCTGCAGCAGCAGCAGCAGCAGGAGGAGAACCGGACCGAGGCAGCGCTTCATGTCGTCTCCCTGCAGGCGAGAGGTGACAGCAGACGGGAGAAGGAGTCAGACTGGTGGCGTCCGAGAAAAAGACGGCAGCGGACTGAGAACGGTTCTTTGTCCCGGAGAACCACAAAGACTCCCTGTCCGTCCTCCTCTTCCTCCTCCTCCTCCTCCTCCTCCAACAATCACTAAGCTGCTGCCTCACTGAGGCTTTTATTCTGTCTGCAGCTCTGTTTATGTTCTGTTTATGTTCTGTTTATGTTCTATTTATGTTCTGTTTATGTTCTATTTATGTTCTGTTTATGTTCTACTTATGTTCTGTTTATGTTCTATTTATGTTCTGTTTATGTTCTGTATATGTTCTGTTTATGTTCTGTATATGTTCTGTTTATGTTCTGTTTATGTTCTGTATATGTTCTCTGCTTCTCGTCTTTTCACACTTGTCTTGTAGTTTAAATCTGCTTCACACTGTCTTTTTTAATCTTTTATTCCAGTGTGATAAACTCGTCTGTGACCCTGCGTAACCTTTAGAAATCTTTCACATTCTGCACACAAACACAAACATTCACTGTGTAAAATGTAAATAAAACCAGAATGCTAATATTTGCATATAAGTTTAAGATATTAAACGTTCAGGCGTGTTCATAAACTTCACTGTTAACTGTTGTGATGCAGCAGATTTTCTTCACTCAGTAACTGTTGAAGTTGTTTGACAGGCTGCAAACTACAACTTATTTCTTTTTTGCTGAGCTCACAAACATTATTACTTCTTAGCTAACAAACGATGCAGTGTTTAGAGAAGGAATACAGAGTATTAAAAAGTTTATGTTCACTTCCTCCTCTTTTAAAGTAATGAGGTCCCAGCAGCTTTTATTTTTATTTCTCCATGAACTCATTTTAAACTCTGATTAGAATCTTAGATGAACTTCATCCTTGTTGGTGCAGCTCAGTCTGAGACTAAAGTAAACAGGAGAGGCTGGTTAACACGACTGCACAGAGCTGAGATGTAGATATTGATCACTGAGAGTAAAATTATTTCTCAGTATGATGAACTTTCTCACTGCTTAACTGCACATTTTCAGATTTCAGCTTCTTAAAGGTGAATATTTTCTGATTTCTGATCACAGTTTTCTGACATTTTATGAACCAAACAACTAACTGACCCTAGAATCTATCAGAACTTTTGGTTTTATTCAGTTTATTCAAAAACTGTCTTTCTGCAGAAAGAAAGTAGTTCTGGTAGGTTCAACAGCAGAAAGAAAGT
>JAJHUR010112450.1:0-11629 GCA_027495735.1 Lutjanus campechanus | reverse complement strand
GAAAACACTGCATTCTTAACACTCTATTGCATGGTGTTACCATATGGCAACAATTACTATATCTCAATTTTACTGAAATGCTGTAATTTAAAATCCAGGTTTTAATACTTTGTTGTGAAAAGGGGGTGTTTTACTTTGAAAGGACAAATAATCGATCACGTCACATAACCAGAAAATCCTGTTTGCACTACATTTTTTACCATGGATACGTGACACTGAGGTGGTCATGATCTGAGGACAAATTGTTCAATATTTGTGCAAAATCCCTTCAAGACAAAAAATTTAATTCTATCTTGGATGAGGCAACTTTTAATTTTCATCATCAAAACCAGTTTAGACATGGCACATTTTTTGTAATACACTAAATAAATTTGTTGCCATGCGAATATGGAAGTGATCTGTGTGCATTTAATCTAACTGTAATTGACTTACATAGCACACGGCTACTCCAAGACTGCGTTCACAGCTTTTGATCACATTTAAAAGGGAAAAACATTATATTTCAGACATACTGTGACTGTAACATTTTGTCTGGATTATAAATGACACTGGGAATAACGATATCCCACCCAAATTATATGTTTGCCCACTTTTTAACAAGTGTTTTCTTAGAATGTAACTGTGACCATGATATAACTGTACTACAAGCCAGGGGAAGAGTTAGCTCCTCCACGAGAGGAGAGTGAAGAGGAGCTGGTGGGCAGTGATGAGGAGAAAATGTTGACATGAACCTGGATGAGAGCAGAGAGACAGCACAAAGTCAGAGTCAGTCACAGAGGTAGAGCGATTATTCTCGAACATGTGTGTGTGTCAAGTTCATGTTCCATAATATGGATAAAGATAAGAATTACTAATGAAATTAGGTAGACAAGAATTTTGTCTTGGCTCAAGAAAATGTCGCCATGTCTTTTTACAGGTGCACATAATTATATTATCTCATATTTTTATTGCTATATTATTGACTGTACATACCAAATAAAAGTTGAAATTATATAATTTAACTGTATCCATATTAGGTTGTAAATTTCATGAAATATAAGTTGGATTTGTTTAGTTTAGTTTTCAATAAAAGGATGTTTTTGGACAAACATTTTAAAGGTAGAATCAGTAGCATTTGTCTGAGCTGTTCATAAATGCACCAGAAAGATACCAAGACATGAAATGCTGATGTTTTGGGTTGGCAAAGCATCCCGAGCACAGCAAAATAATGAGAAAAAGGAAATACAGCCAGAGGGAAGAGTCGCTGCATATACAGGCACCACCACACACTTCTAGTCGACTGTAAGTGATAACTGAAAGAGACTCAACATTTTTGTAAAAAAAAAGAAAAAAAAGAAAAATGTTGCAGATTATACCTTTAAGGTACTTTCCACGGTTGCGCATTGTTGCCATATGGCAACAATTTACCCCCCTTTCCATTACTTAAACAATTTTAGGCAATAAAAACAAACTAAAACATTTTTTTAAATATCACATTCACATAATAACTGATGCAATAGAGGGCTAAGATATCATGACTCTTTAAAAATTCCTGCAGTGTGCTGTAGCCTATGTCCTCTGTGCATAAGGACAACATCTTATATTTGGCTCCACTGAGTCACTGCAGCAGAATCTGCATGGTTGTAATAAAATATGGTCTCTGTGGTTGCAGGCTTGCAGCCCCCAGTATACCAGTTTTATACTGTATATTATACAGGATGAGTGAAGAATCTATTTCCTCGCCGTTTCCTGCTTGTGGGGACAGATTTGTGGTTAGCAACATCTGAGAAGAGTCCCCGAGCAGCATGCTGTTCCACCTGCTAAGGGACTGTCAGCCATAGCTGCAGCTAGACAAGAACACAGGAAAACACATACAGATTTTTTTTTTTTAATAAACAGGGATAATTTGTGGTGTTTCTAAAAAGTGCCCACATATTCACTTTCTTTCAAAAGAAAAACAACACTTAAATGATAATTCTAGCATCCTTCTGATCACATCTATGAGCCACAGCAGACTGTCACAAAAGGGCAGATCACATGGCGCACATTCAGTTTATTTAGTGCTGGAAATAGACTGCCAGTCCTCCACTATGGTCTGAATTGGCTGTGCTTGTGCTCTAAACAAAGGCTTGTTTCTCCTCGAATAATGAAGTCTCCATCTGCTGGGAAGGTGTGTGTGTGTTTGTGTGCCCGTGTGTGTATTGTGCGGACTACCCAGCTGCTGACTTACGTAAGGAGGGGGGTTTAGTGTAAACACATTTCCATGGCCAGAAAGGTGTCAATCCCTCTCTTTTCTTGCCTCACCTTCACAGCTCATTTACTCCTTCCAGTGGAATCGAATAATGGCACAAGTCACCCAGAAGAAAAGCTTCAGAGTTTCCTCTCTTCTCTGATAAGAATCAGGCCTCACCTATTGGGCAGGAACGTTTGGGGAAGGTGAGGCAATTACTCACTGAAGCGATACTTCTTTATCAGCCGCACAATGGAATTTTTTTGCTGTTTGATATGTTACTCACAGAGCATCTGAACTGCCATAAATCCCACGTCTGTTAAATGTTCAGGCATGACAAATTTGTATGAATTATACCTTTTAATTTGCATGTAAAGTGATGTGCCCTGTGGCCTGTGATGGTTACTGAGTAACAAACCAGGAAGTGTGTTTATGGTGAATGATATATGATACCGCTACTGCGGGTTTCACTTGATTAATGACTGTGAATGAAGGTGTTTTGTTTGTACAGCAGTGACCACAGCTGTTTCCACACCGAGGGAAGGGTTAAAGATTTACAGGGCAATGTTTCTTATGTGCAAATACACAAATTGCATGAGACTAAACTACAAAGTGGAACTTGAATCAGCAAATGCTGGCTGATGGTTTTCGAGTATCAGCGTGGTCCAGTGTTCTTAAAATATGTGTCATTTTTCATGTTTATTCATCTCATAGGTATTTTGCCAAGGCTGGGTTGTCATTTTTACATTATTAAGGCTGAAGCTCATAACCTACTTTTGAGGGTGAAATTCCAGCAGGAGGTCTAAACTGGCAAGAGAAGCTTAGTACGCATCTTACAAATGAAGCTAAATGTCATGTTGCGTGTGTTTTTTTTTAGCACCAGACTGATAAGGCTGTTGTGTTACACTGTGTTTAAATGAACATGTAAAATCTGCTACTAGAGACTTTTCTGACACTCAAACAATAACAAAAGATGCAGTTTGACGACACTGTGAAGTTGCGTGGGATCATGCTAAGCTATTATCTTCACTTTCAAACAGCCACCGTTGCTGGTGAAAATCTGTTTGACATGACTCAGGCAGATATCACATTCATGGACGACATAAGGTATTAAAGTTTAATTCATGTCATGTATTGCTTCCTTCCTCGCTTTCTGATGTGTTCCATGTTTTCTCTGAACTTGTAGCAACTTGGAGCAGCGTTTTTAGACATTTAATAATAATAAATGAGGAAATGTTACATATTGTAGGTTCAATATTTGGTGTTTTTTTTGTCTTTTCACAGATTTACTTGCTTTGAAAATGAGTGTGTGTAAGGTAGCAATACAAGTTGGCTTTGCTGTACTATATAAGTGTAATTTGTAAGTAACTTGTAAGTAATACTTAATAATAACAATTTGATTTTGTGGTTGTATATCATTGGAAGACATTACAGCTACAGTGCTACATATACTTAGGAATTAAAAATTCTAATGTTTTCATTGTTAAACAACCACCAATGCTGATTATAATTAATCTGATGTGACTCACACCTACATCATGTTCAAAGCTGAGGTAACAAATGGCAACAAACATTTTCATGTTTTATGGGAAGTTATAATTAGTGGCTAGTTGTACCATTACCTTGAATAAATTCTGAATTTCCCTGATTCCATTAGCTCAATGCTAACAAATAATGGGAAGTTCCATTGACACGCTAATGGAAATTAGCATCTTATCTTTACAAACGGATCCATTTCATTTCAAGTTTAACATAAAGTTTAACATAAAAGGATGTGTGCTCAGACTTTAAGGCAGGGCAGCACATATATTACATATGTTTTATATTTTATTTAATGTTCACTACTTGATGAGCAGTAACAGCTAGATGTAGCACACTACTTCAAAAAGAATATACTTTTTTATTCTATTGTATTGTTATTTACCACTTTCATGTATAGCCAAGCCCAGGGGTTTGAAAAGTTCAGTTTTCAGGTTCAGTTTAATATGTGAAGAATGATAATTTAATCCTCACATTGTGCTGTGTGCGGTTCATTTTGGCCTAACATCTCATTTTATCTATTATGTTCTTATGGCACAAGCTTGATTAGCAGGAGCAGCTAAAGTTTACCTCAAAAAGTATTTAATACACTACTTTTATATGCAGTATCACAATGATGCTGCTGAAATAAAACTGACTGTAAAATACAGTCTCTCAAAAATGTATGATTCAATTTGTGTCCATGGTCTAGTGTTAACAAGATAAACGCAAGTCGCAATAAATCGTATTATTGAATTGCAATAGTTGTAGAATTGCAATAACCTAAGCATTGCAATACATAATGAATCGGCATTCAACACCATATGCCCAGCGTTTTTAAACATTTTAATGCAGAAATGTTACATATCGTCACCCTAATAAAATAATGGCCTAAGTCATTTTTTCAAGTTTTCGGGAAAACACAAAAAACTTTATTGCCTAAGTCATACAATGTATCCAATCAATCAATGTATATGTATGTGTTAATGTATATAAAATGGCCTAAGTCAGCCTCTTGACTTAGGCCATTGACTTAAAGGGCATAAAGAGTATGATCCTTTCAACTAAGGATCAAGGGGATTTTACCAGAGGTGGCCGGCATCATCAGGAGATGATTTAGGCCAAAAATTCATTTTCGTCAAAAAATGACTTAGGCCATTATTTCATTAGGGTGACGATATTATAGTTTTAAAATAAAAAATAAACTTCCCAAAGTGGATTCCAATATCAGCTTTGCACTACCAGTAAAGCTGCTGTTATTGTGTTTGTTCCCTGTACGTATAGCAAGCGTGCAGCTCATATTGCTGCACTGCATCATTACTTCACTGACTATTAAGTACATCACAAATTAGATGAAATTTTAAGTGCAAGCATTCAGTGAATAAATTCAAAAGTGCTTGAAAAAGGGACACCCGTGAAACTGGAACATGAAGAGCACCCTCCATTCACACACTCTGTATGAGGCAGGTCAGTTTATGAAAAACATTTAGAGCCTCTCTGTTAATAAAGGCTTTATCTGGCACATCAGCCCTGAAGTGCCTCCATTAATCCCATAACTGCAAAATGCTTAGTGTTACTCAGCCGCCGCAATAGCATACACTTATTGTATTACATGACATAAAAAGGTGTTCCAGCACTAAAAGAGGTCTGTGTTTGTTCTGAACTCTGTGAAATGACTGTATTATGTGTGTCTTAAAGCACTTTGCCAGGAGTGAGAGAATTGTTATTTATGCACCACATGCCACTAAAGATGATTAGCATTGTAATTTAGCCCGATCAGACATTTGAACCAGACTCCTGTGTGGACGTTAGAGAGTCAGTACACCCCGTCTCCATCCATCCTGAGTGCTGCACACAGCTCACTCCGTCTGTCACACTGAGCACACAGATTTATCTCTGACAAATAAATCGGGAACTGGAATGATGGACTCTGACTTAGTCATGACTTGTAGCCTGCCTTTCCCACTCGTCGGCCACCAATTGGCCTATCTGTCAATCAAGCGGAGCGATGATTTTCATGTGCCTCAGATTATGTATCGTTTATCATCTCAGCTCATCCAACCCCTGCAGCTGTCTATCATTTACCATAATCATTGCACACACTCCCCCCTAGGAAGTTTGCCTGCCTCCTTCTCTATTCCGACTCCCTCTTGGATCATTTTTCCCTGTCAACTATAAAGCCTATCCCTCCACTTTCTCCTTCTCTTTTTCCTCATCTTCCCTCCCCTGCTCCCTGCCCTGGATTTAAACCTAATGAGTCCTTTACATTTCCCCTCTCTGCCTCCAATAACATTCAGGACCGTTCCACGGCTCCTAACTGGCACATCAAATGGGCAACTTAAGAAGCGCCCTCACCGGAAGCCATCGGCCTCACAGTACAGTTTCACATGTCCTGATGGAGGACAAATTCAAACAGGCAAAAACATTCATCAAAATGCCATTATTCACCATGTGTTGTGTGCTGTTGATGAATCTCAAACCTCTCAGGGACGGCAGACAGTCGTTTGAAATCGCACACCTGCATAACAAAGGAAATTCTTAAGCTTTATTGATTTTTTTTTTATACAGATGCCAGTCAAACCGTACGAATGCAAACCTGAGTTTATCCTGATGTCACGAGCGTGAAATTCAGCCTGAATATCTGTTTCAGAAAAAGTGGAAATATTCAACGTTCATGGTCCTTTGCAGACAGATCGATATGAGCCACTTTATCCTCCTGCACTCCATAGAACTAGAAGAGGGTTCTACCTAAATCCCAACATAAAGGGTTATATATAGAACCATCTGTGAAACAGTTCTACAGAGAACCCTTCTATTGTGTAATGGTTGAACCCCTCTATAGGGGTTCTTTCCATCTTCTAAAGGTGCTAACAAGAACTCACCCAAGAGGATCTACCAGGAACACTTTTATATTCTAAGGGTTTTATCTAGAGCCCACACAGAAGGTTCTTCTGAGAACCCTTTCATACTTCAAGGGATTTGTCTGAGAACCCTTTCATACTTCAAGGGTTTTGTCTGGAACCCACGCACAGGGTTCTACTGAGAACCTACATTCCAAGGGTTTTACTAAGAACACACACAGGAGGTTCTACTGAGATTCCTTTTATATTCCAAGGGTTTTATCAAGAGTCCAACCACGGGTTCTATGGAGAACCAACTCTACCTATTATGGTACTATGGAGGCCCCTGCATGAAAGGGTTTTTCAAGGATTTCAACAATCCTCCTTTCAAAGGGGATCCTTTTTAATGAAAAGAGTTCTTAATGGAACCCTTAGTCTCATAAAGAACCAATGATAAACCCTTACCTCAAAAGAAGGGGTTCTTCAGTAGCAAATGGTTCTGGGTAGAACCTCAGCCCTTCAGGAAGAACCCTGTAGGAGGCCTTATTTCTAAGAGTGTGGTATTGTACATCCTCCCATGGGCTCTACTCTGTGGTGACAGATCCTTTTCAACCGAGCCCTTGACCCGCGTCAGACATGAGACGACCATTAATGGGATAGCGTTGTCCGTGTCCAGCAACCCGTGAGGACGATCCACCTTGAGATCAAGGTCCTGACACCGTGTGTGAGACGGGCTACTCGATGAAAAAAGTCAGTGATGTGAAACCAGCTATTAACTGGCTGGTTTACGCACTAATAAATAAGGTGAGCCTTAGGAAATAGACCAAAGTAATTTTGGGTGAAAACACAACTTATCATTAAGCTGACTGCTCTATAATCTCTAATGTTGAACATTTATCACGGTCGACCTGTGAGCTTCTGCACAGCGCTGCTGACAGGGGAAATAAACCTGCAGGAATCACTCCATATCAAAGAAAAGTGCTTTAATCTCCCCTGCAACTCGTGTACAGTGTTGGATCTGTGATGTGGTTTAGTATGTAACCACTTTGACTTCAGTATGTGGGAGAAATTAATCTAAGGTGCACAAGAAATGTGCTATAAAATTATAATTCTGCCCACCACTCTTGTTAAAGCCAACTCATTACTTGGGTTGCATTGTCGAACCCGCAGACTTGGCTACAAAACTCAGCCTGAATTACTATATAATAAGAAGTGGACTCTCTTTCATGGTCCTTTGCAGTCCGATCAATATGAACTATTATGCAGTAAAGGGTGAGGACCAGATCTATTACATCAGAGGGTCTGGACTGTGACTCAGGAAGTGCTCATGGCATGCTACTGGCAGCTCAAACTGTTGTTGACACAGTCATTGGTAAAGGACAGTTGTGTTGGACAAAAAGGTAAGCCTAATTAAAAATAATGAGTTGTGTGGGTTGCCTCCATTGCAGCTTTATAAGCTACTAATAAACTACATCAAAATGAAAGCTCAACAATACCTTAAAGCTGCTTTAATTAGTGTTTTTTTTTTATATTAGCAATGAATCAAATAACTGTATGTAATGTGAAAGGGATCACTGATGAAAAACCCACAGAAAATCATTTCTAAAGCTGCACTTCACCTCAGTTCCATGAATGATATTAGCCTTTTTAAACTTTTTTTTAGGCCCAGCAACTTTACTGATTTGGTTTACTCTCATTTCTCGCTTCACCGTTGTTTTCAACATTAGCAGAGAGCTCTGAAAACCCACTGCGAGCTAACTATCTGGGAATGAAAACAGGCTTCCTGGACAGTCAAATGATGATATTTTGTCACGCCCCTCAACGTTTCATACAGACAGACAGGGTACCCTTAGTGTCTGGATGAGACGCACCGAGCTTTCAGCTAATTTCAGTGTGAATCCATCCGCGTCAAGTGACGTGGTATAAAGAGCAAGAAAGTCTGCGTGTGGGGGAGCTTGGGGTGGATGGATTGGTTGGATTCACCAAGGAGACCAGGATATTTATTTAAAGTTTTAAGTTACATTATGTCCTATGACTCGTGTCACATGACTTACTTCACTTGACTTATGTTAACATACCAAATAGTTTTGGTGCGTCCAGTTTTAACTGTGTGTTAAAGGCTTTCTGACACTCTGGATCTCTCTACGGTGTGAAGAAGCAGTACTGGTATTTGACGACCTGGGATGAAAACATGTTAAAAATAACACAGACAATATAAGTAAACATATTAAATACACATTCACATATGGATGGAGCCCTCTGTCTGTACTGTGCATCAATTTTGTCTGCATTTCTGCATATTTTCTAAAAGCTTACGGATGCGGACGAAACACAGTAGTATCACCAGTAGTCATGGAGGCAGTGTAGCAGTGTAGCCAATTGTTCAAGTAAGACACGCCCACGGGACACGATGAAGAAGTTTTAAAACCCAGAAAGCATAGGAAATGTCTTTCATCCACAGCTAGTGACACTAATTCTCTGTCCACATATAGTGATTTATTTAATGGCTGTCGCGGGCTCTGCTTTCTTCTTCAATTTTTCTTCTTATTTGGGGTAACTTTTGACTCTGAGCAGCAGCCTTTACTGGATGTATTGCTCAACATCCATGCCAACGTGAACGACACATGGAAGCGTGCAGTGACAATTACATAATTTAAAATGGACGTATCTAGTTTTGTGCATAAAGGGGCCACAAATAAACCTTTAGCAGCTAGGAGGGAAACATGGAAAATGTATCGGGCAGGGAAAGCACGCTCTGTGTTTTCCCTTCTTTACTATATTCTGTCTATTTTACCCTCAGAAGAAATTCAAACTTTTGGCTATCTCATCTCTTTTTATCTTTCCTCTCCTCTCTGGCCTGTCATGAGTAATAAATGTATGACCTAATGGGCTTCTGTGGTAAAACTTGAAAACTGAACCACCGCAGAGCGTCTCTGGCATCAGCCCAGTCTCAGAGAAAATTTCCTCACTGCCAGCCACCGACTACTCGAATCAAGTGGAGACAGAGCAGCCTGATATTAGGGATGAGGGGGCGCGGAGAGCCTCTTATGAGTGATCTTCGTATCTCATCGCTGATGGAAAAAAAAGTGAGTGTGGGTGTGAGCACATGCAAATGGATTGGGGAGGGGCAGACAGGCAGATGAACAGACAGATTGAATTGATTTGTGCAAGATTTGATGACAGCGAAGCAAAGATGTAGTGAGGCATGAAGATGTGGTTACATTTTAATATTCTCTTTAACAGGAATAGGAATTCATTTCTAATCTTAGAAAGTCTCACGTTCAGTCGGTTCTGAGTTACAGTGTCCACACACGAAGCACACACACGTTTGATTAAGCGGTCGCCATCTCAGTGGAAAACGTGGTTCCTGCGGATCTTCTGTGACATTCAGCTCTCTGCTCTCAAGACTGAACGCAGTTTAATTAGAGACCTCAAGCTTAGTTGTTCTTCATGCAGTGTTTTTCCCCTCAGTTTTCCTTAACGATGTAGAGGACAGAATATGGGCTGCAGATTCATTTCAACTGAAGCACAGAAGTAGATAAATAATGAGTCTTCAGTAAAGTGGGACTCATTCATTTAAGACTCATTACACATGGTTAAATCATTTGGAAACATTGCAACCATGATCCCCTAACTTTGCTTTTTTGACCTGTAAAGTGTGTAAATTTTCTGCAGGTGTTCATCCTTAAACTAGGGCAAGAGTAAAATAGATTTTGAAAGTATCCAACCAAAAAAAATCCCACCACCTCCATTCAGGCCTCCCTCCAAAGTCATTTCATCAAAACACAGAAAGGACTAACTACCTCATGTCTCATTTACATTAAGGGAAACAGTTAACATTATCATAATGAAGATAAACAACAAGCATGGCTATTGTTAACACTCACAGCCAAGTCAAGCTAGCATGTTCGGACATTTTGGCAGCAGGTTTTTTGGCCATTCTTGTGCAACCAGCTAACAAGGCCTCAAGGAAGATTCAGGTTTACGCAATGAGTGCATGGGAGGAGTGTGTGCGGTTAGGCAGGTCCGTAGGTGGACGGACAGGTAGGTCATACCATAGGTCAAATGACTGGATCGGGGGTACTGGCCATGCCTGAAATCTGATTGGCCATCCCAAGTTCCACAACATTATCGTCCAGTATGGTTGGCTATCTGTTTTTTTTTTAATAGCATAGGAGACTGAAGTTGCATCCCACAGACCTGCAATTACCATTTTCCCTTTTTCGTTAAGTCCTTTTCCCCAAGCCTTAGCAAAACTAAGTAAGTTATCAAAGTTCTTGTGAGGGCGTGGGGTATTTTTTCTAATTTGTTACCCACGTAGACCTTTTGTCATAGCCAAAGGTGCTGGAATTAGGTGGTCCAGAGATCAATGGCCACCCCACTTTACGTCCCTGTTCCACTTTTAATGTTGAGAATTGATGTGTTTCCACAAATTCCCCAATATTCCAACGACATTTCCAATCATTCCCATCCATCCGATGTGTGTTCCTCTCAATCATCACCCAAGACCCGCCAGCAATGTGAGGCCGAGCCTCCATGTGGACAGGATGCCCCCCTTCTTTTCCAATTTTTTTGCTGTGTGTGGGATGCTTTACCAACCTGGAGTCTGTATTTGACATCCTGGAAATGACACTAATCAATCAGCTATCTTTCTGGTGGGTTTACAAACAGCAACTGGCAAATTCTTCTACCTTTAACGTCAATAAACACTCGCTCAGCTGTATTCGTCTATGAACGTCAAGCACAGATGCAAGAACAATAGTCAAACTGAAAAGTTTGCACAGTCTGTTTAATGCTAAAGTTGCACATAACATCTAACCAACATTACCCACATGTCACTAAGCTACCAGCATCAACATTTGCAGGAATGTAAGAATAAATGTTGCTCTACTGATGTGTGATGTAACAACAGCACTGCCTATTAGGCTGGTGCAGTTGTAATGATGGACTCCTCAATTATTGGAAGCCTCGTGCTCATCAGTAGATCTATATTATGATCATTACCCACAAAAACTTCTGCAGTTTAAATCAGAAGCTGCAGCTCAGTCCATAGTTACTGCAG
>JAJHUR010112449.1:0-10068 GCA_027495735.1 Lutjanus campechanus | reverse complement strand
CTGAAATGCATTAAAGTGAAAGTAAATTATGTTGAAATTAAATTTTTATATTTTCAGTTAAAACCATTTAATTTTCAGGCACCAAAAAATGACATTAGTTATTAAAATATTTTTTTTTCTTTTGGACAAAAGAAAAAGAAAAGCACAAAGAATTAATAGCAGCGGGAGTTAAGGTGCATAGATAGGAGCAAGGAATAGTGGACAGTGGTTCAATGAGAGAAGCAAACTAACTTAACTTAACTTGTCTTGTCTTTTCTTGTCGTGGCACATTTGCACTTTAGGCTCACATCCAGATTAGTTGATGCTAACTTGCCGTCTTTCGGCCAAAAATGGCCCAAATGTGTTTCAGCAAAGGTGGGCCAAGTGCGTTTTCTCATATGTGGGCCACTTTAGGCTCACATCCAGATTAGTCGATGCTAACTTGCCGTCTTTCGGCCAAAACTGGCCCAATTGTGTTTCAGCAAAGGTGGGCCACGTGTTCTGAACCATATGTGGGCCACTTTAGGCTCACATCCAGATTAGTCGATGCAAACTTGCCGTCTTTTGGCCAAAAGTGGCCCAAATGTGTTTCAGCAAAGGTGGGCCACGTGTGCTGAGCCATATGTGGCCCAGCCTTGGTTCACTTAGAGAATAACCATTCCCTACTCTGCCACGTATTTGCCAAAGATGGGCCATATTTGTTTTGTGATATAAGGGCCGAATGTAGCATTTACCACATGGGCCAGTTTAGGCTCACATCTGTTTTCTGCGGGCCAGAAGAATGCCTACAGTGCCGGATTGTTGCCTGAAGTGGCCCACATCCGTATGCTATCTGGGTAACTGTTCATTAATGAAAGTAATTATCTGATCATAACTGGCGTAGCTCTTCTGCCGAAACAGGCCACACAACTTCAATATTCGTTTTGAATGTTATTCGGAGACAATATAATGGTGGCGACTTGCAAGCAAAGTAGTAATGTCCATATAATGAAGTCCAAGGTTAAAATATAGCTCAACTAACTCGTGTAATGTCATTTTTTCATGCATAAACGGAGTAAGGCATAATGTACTGGATGGTCTCCTCTACCAGCAATACTCCTGTGTACTTCATATGTTTACGCGCTTGCGTAAAATTTGTAAGTGAGCGTAGGGATGGGAATTGATAAGATTTTTACGATTCCGATTCCATTGTTGATTCTGCTTAATGATTCAGTTCTTTATCAATTCTCTTATCGATTTTTATGTGGAAAAAAGGAGAACAAACAGGTCGATTAGCATCAACTTTGTTTAGTTTAGAAGTAACATGACCTTACAAACCCAACAGTGAGGTCTTAAGAGGCCCACAGCCTAGGGCTCCTCCTTTGTTTTGAAAATAAATATAAAATAATAATAATAATAAAATAAATATTCTTCTGTAGAAATTAACAAAATTCAAAATAAATTATTCTGTGGCAATTACACAAGAATGTCCAGTAACATGTTCAACATTTTTCTAATAGAAATTAAAATTCTCCTTTTTAAAAGGATATATGAGCTGAGCACTCAAAAATAAAACTACATCAGCCAGTGACAAATACAATCAAGTCAAGTCCACTGGAACTGTGCATTGTGCAATTCTGCAACCATCAACTATGAAGAATTAACAATTCTTTAGAAGAAAAATAAGCATATCTGCTTTTTCAGGAAGGATACGCGATCTTTCTGGACTTGTGGTGTCTCCAGCTGTGGAGAACACCCTCTCAGATGGGGTGGAGGACGCCTGCACACACAGAAAGCTTTCAGCCAGTCCTGACAGCAGGGGCAGAGTCTCTCTCTTGCTCCCTGCCTCAGTGAAAGGAGAAGCTAGAGGTAGACGTGAACTGGAGCGAGTACTGCCAGCCTCTGAGCCAGTCAGACTCTGTCTCTCGTCATGGTCATTGTTAAATCAGAAGTAGACTTAAATCAAATGTAGTATTTTTTTTTCCTCTAAATTTTGTAGTATATTTCTTTTGTAAATATATTATTTAATACCAATAGCAGTCATTAACCCATAACCCAAAACATTCAAAACAATTCTTGTAATATAACAGTAGAGGGCAGCGCTGAGCTGACTGTTCAGGCTGTGATTCACTTTGGTTTGGAACAGTTGAGACAAAGAAGTTCATGCTGCAGGGTGACATCAGTGTGGAGGGCTACAGAGACGCTATTGGTATGACCGTTTATTTATTTAATGTAGCTGATGTTTGATTTGACTCTTGCTTTTAATTTGAGAGTATCCATCCTATGTTTAGTTTGACGGTGCATCCGTGCCTTTGCTTTATGTGCCAGCATGTGCTGCATCAAATTTGTTTGGCAACGTGTGTTGCACACCGGCTTTGTGTGTTGATTATTGTTAAATTGTTGAATTATAAAAGCGAGTTTCATTGATTAAATAAGACATTAACGGCACTTGCGCACGTTAATTCACTTTGAGTAATTTAATCTGGTTGTTTAATTTTAAACGATTGTGTGACGGTGCGCAAACTTGTGTTTAATATTTACTGTAATTAGTTGTAAATTTATTTATTGTTTATTTAATACCGTTTATAGTATTTTAAATTATTGGAAAATTGAAATACTGCATAAAGTTAAGTATTTGAACCGTTGTTAATTAGGAAATAGATCCAAAAATAAAGTAGTTAATTTGAATTTGTTTCTTATTTAAAACATATTGCTTTTAATTCAAGAAAAGTAAAAGAAGTAAAAGAATGATCATTTTGAGAAATGAAAAACGAAAATGAAGTTATTTGAGGGAAATAATAATGTTGGAAGAAAGGTTATTGCATTTAAGTTATGAAGTTGTTTATTTTCTTTGAAATGTGAATTTGAAATGTTTAAGCAATAACTAATCTTGTGTTTCGTGTGTTTAAAGGTTATCAACCTACGCTACGCTACGCTACTACTACAACTGCTGTTATTCTTCTACTGAAGCTGACTCAGATTGTGAACATAAAACCTGTGAAATAAAACCAAAAAGAAGAGCTGAGTTGCCCAAAGCATCCTCTGTGTCCACCTTCAAGCCGTTTTCAAGTTTAGGCAGAAACCGATTTCGAAGCCCAAATAACTTGATAGTCATCTAAATGTAATGCATGAGAAGGCATTCATTTAACGTTAACAGTTTGTAATAGCTGGTTTTACAATGAGGCAAATGGCGCTAACATGATAGGCAGTGTTAGTTAGTTACCTGCAGTATTAACAGCAGAGGACGTGCTAACATTGTCACTGCTGCTGGGTTGAGATTCACTCCGAAGCGGATCGAAAACGCGACATTCATTCAAAGTTATCGCATGCTGTGTGTGCAAATGTTTCTGCATATTGGTAGTATTTGCTCCCTTTGATGAAATATCCACTTTGTAAGTATTGCAAGTTGCCCTGTTGTCATCCTTTCTCGTGAAATGTAACCAAATTTTCGAGCGTTTGTGCCGTTTGGGTACCATGTTTCCTGCTGGCTGCACTGGTGAATAACGTAGCTTGCGTAAGCTACGCAACGTGTGTGGTGATGTCATTCGTGCCCACTGGAATCGATAAGGGAATCGTTTGCAAAATTGGCAAATGATTCCAAGGAATTGAAACACTGGGAACCGGCTCACAACAAGAACCAGTTTTCCATTCCCATCCCTAAGTATTACCTTTACATGCTCACGTAGAACAACTTTACGTAACCACGTAAACAACTCATTAGAGAGCTGACAACTCATTAGAGAGCTGACTTTCACCTTCTGTGTGTCTTCCACAACCTCGCTGAGATATGGAACCAGCCAGCTGTCCAAGTCCAATTTCATTCCTGATATCTGGAGAGGAGACAAGACAGCCCCCACCACCCTGGTAAACACCTGTGGAGAGAGGTAAAGGCCGAATGGCAGGACCATGAACTGATAGGCTTGTCCTTGGAGTGCAAACCGAAGAAAGGGTCTGTGATCTGGACTTGTGGGTACGTGGAGGTATGCATCTTTTAGACCTGTCAAGGTGAACCACTCCCCCCCTTTTTTTATAAAAAGGAGGAGCAGGGACCTCTGGTTCTGAGCCCGCTGCTCATATACCCTCCACCTCCAAGCCGAGAAAAACTCCTCGATGGGATTAAGGAATGGCGAGTATGGTGGTAGAAACACATTAAACATTCTTTGGTGAGCAGTGAACCAGTCTCTGATAAGCTGGCCACGGTGGAAGCTAACATTGTCCCACACAATGACAAATGTTGGCAAATTAGGCCCTACTACACCTCTCTCATTTTCTGGGACTAGATTTGAACAGAGGTGATCCAAGAAGACAAGGAGCTTTGCGGTGTTATATCGGCCGAGACTGGGGATGTGGGCGGCAACGCCATTCTCTGAAATGGCAGCACACATCGTTATGTTGCCCCCACGCTGGCCTGGGACATCGACTGTGGCCCGGTGGCCGATAATATTCCGGCCACGTCTTCTTCCTTTGGCCAGGTTGAAGCCAGCCTTATCCACAAAGACAAGGATGTGAGGGGTCTCGTTCCCTTCCAACGCCATTATTCTCTACAATACAGTAAACAAAACATCAAATCAGTTATACAGTAGACTCACACAATGCAACAGCAAATTACACAGGAATGTTCTGTATTCTCCTCCACAAGTTCAATATACTGCTCTATGCTTTACTGCAGTGGTTTCAAAACTGGGGTAGGTGTAGGGATATAGGCCTACAGAGGTACGACAGAAGGTACTTGAGAGAAAGGGGGAAAATACTGTAAAAATAAAATAAATTTAGAGTACATCATCAATCACTACACTGACTGAAATGCTACTGTAAGGACACAATGTCAGATCTGCTTGTGCAGTGAAGCAAGGGATCCATAACAGGAATCGAACTTGAGTTTCCCACAAAATAGACAGATGCTCTGACTCTGATCTGCCCCCTTCATCACTCAAGTTCTAGTTTCACCTGACAGTCAATCACAGTTATCAATTTAGCAAATGTTCCAAGAGATTCGTGTTATATAATGGGATGTTACTCATGGTATTATGTCCCTGACATATTTTGACGATTGAATGGACCATTTTGCATGTGATGATTTACACATTGAAATGATGCTGACATGTTTTGAAGAGAACAACCATTTGACTGAGAAGTGACAGTCAGCTTAGATCACAAGGTATATTCACTTGGTACTTGTGCAAATTGTAGGCAATTGTACTTAATCATTTGCAGAAATGTACAGAGACATTTGCAATTCGCTGAAAGGAATGAGAAATTCAAATTGGTTGTGAACAAGTGCCCAGAGGTTTGGAGGTTTGTCCGTGTTGTTTTGAGAATGTAATTTCTGTTTCAATAAATGAGCCAAAACAATCGAGAAAAACTGTAACTATGGTATTGGTGCAATCACAAGAGGTCAGCCTGCAAAAATAATGAATCTGATGGGGCAAAAGGTGTTACCGTATTACTACCCTACCTACCTACAATCTGCTGCATGTTTTATGACAGTAAGCTGTCAGCCTACATTTTTCTGAATATATTTTAATATGTTCTGAGTTTAAAATAGATAAATAAAACATTTTTCTCCCGTTTCTCATCATTGCATCTCCTGGGAAATGAGAAATGGTCTTGATTAGATTTCCCAGGATTCCGTTTCCCAGGATTAAACCCTAGTCTATACACAGAGTGGCACATGCACTAACAGAACTACTGGAGTAAAGATTAATACATGTGACTAATAAATATCCAAATAATGTCAAATAATGCTTTTGTGGGCAGCGAGCCAAGCTTCCTAAGGTTAGTAACTCACATGACTGTTGATATTTAGGCTCGAGGACATCATTTGATGGTGATGGTCTGAGTGAGGTTGAAATAGATCTCTTTTTTTATATTACTACTCCATTACTATTACTTTATAGTTTGTTCCCTGCATTCTGGTGACTTTCATTATCAGGAAAGAATACAGAATAATTTGTCCCTCTAGCATAAACTAATACTCTTCAGTTCTCTTCTATTCATTCAGTTTTTGCTGACGCCCCTAAAAGAAAGTTTACACAGCAGATTTTAAAAATTGCATCAACCTTACCTTTAAGACTTTACATAAGAAACATGAATACTTGTTGGGAAGTCTGGATTAGTGTAGCTGCATTGTTGTTTGGGTGGAAACAGACCTTGAGAGTCTTACAGGGTTTATATATGCTGTACCGTGTCAGAAACAGGTTGTGATAATGAAATGTGATAATGGAGGAAACAGGGACAGAGCGATTAACTCTAACTCTTTAAACGGGAGTCTCCTGGAAAAACTGGGAGGTTGAGAAGTATTGCTTTACGTCATGTTGCAAGTATTTTTTTGATTCGTCTAGTCTAATGTTCTCAAATTTCTCTCATGTGACTCTAATCCACACCTCTTCTCTTTACCGTCACTATGTTGCTCTTGAGCAAGGCCCTAAACCCCCAACTGCTCCAGTGGAGCTGCTCAGCATCCAACAGATCAGACTGTTGTTGTGCTGGACAATAAAGGACAAGAGAGTACGACTCTTCTGTTTCATCAGAGGCCCTTTAAATAGCCATTTATTTCTATTAACTCAAACTTGTCTTGCTATTTTGTTCCTTTCATTCGTCTGAGTGTCTTCTTGACTGAAGCCTCTTGTATTGAATTCGGGAGTATTTTTATCATGTTATTTGGTGCCATCACCTCTCAGAGGGGAGGGGGAGTGCAGCAGCTGAGGGGGAGGAGCTTGTGGTCACAGAGAGCACAAGTGCTTTTGCAACCTGTTGCAGAGCTCAGATTGCATGTGGACTGAAGAACAACTCTGGTCCGGGCCTGCAGCACGAAGCCACAGACAGAAACTTGCTCTGTTGTTCAGCCAAGTGGCAGCTAGTCTGAACTAAAATTATCCAGTCGTCTGCAGGGCCGTCATGGCTGAGAAGGCCGGTCAGGCTGATCCTGAAAACGAAGAGGAGCTGGGACAAGACAAAGATACAAACACTCAACAAAGAGACGTCGTCCCTGTTGGGGAATCCTCAAATGTAGATGCTATTGCGGATCAGCAAGATCCAACCCAGCCTGAGGAGGAGTCGGAGTGTCCGGGATGTCAGTCTCTGGGCACACTGACGCTGCCTTGTGGCCACAAACTGTGCCCCACATGTATCGAGCTGAGCCAGGGGGAGCTGGGCCAGGCCGGCTGCACCATCTGCTACGGATCGCAGCTGATGGACTCGGTCCTGCACACTCTGCTGGAAGCCCTGTTCCAGGGCCAGCCCAGGAGGCCTGGGTTCACGCCTGCAGCTGGAGAGGAGGGCGCCGGGGCAGGGGCTGATGGAGGGACAGCCGTGGGTGGACATGGGGGTGTGGAGAAAGAAGAGCTGTGTGCGGAACATGAAGAAATGCTCAGCACGTTCTGTCTGGAGGAGGGGGAGCCGCTGTGCCAGCAGTGTCAGACAGACGAGCATGAAGAGCACCAGTGCTGCTCCATACAGGAGGCCGTCCTCGACTGTAAGGTCAGACACAAGAACCAGCACACAAACTGCACTGACCTGGATAGTTACACTGGGCTGGACCAATATGCAGTAAATACTCATGAAAATTTGTTTACTTGACTTGAGAAGTACTCCTCAGGAAATGTTGAATAGTGTCTTCAGTGGCTCCTGCCCGTTATCGTTCCCAGGTCATCAAATACCTACATTTGTACTGCATGAGACGCACAAGGCGATCAGTAAGGTAAACCCATCTGTATCAGGTGACAGTAAAACAAGCAAGAAAGTCAGCAGTAGCAAGAAAGAGGTGGGGTGGATGAATGAGTCAAACAAAACAAAAGGTCTTTCACCTGGGAGACCAGTATTAGTGTCCAGTCTGAGCTGTCCCGTGTGAAACCAAAGGTCACTTGATCAAGTTACATTGCATTATTTGCATCACAACCATGAAATGTGTATTACATAATGCAACATACCTATTTAACCCAAACCATGACCTTTTTACTAAACATAACCAAGTAGTTTTGGTGCCTAAAGCTAACCAAACGGATCTGTTCCAAAAAGCCAAACAAGTATTTCTGGTGCCTGAACCTAACCGAACGGTGACATTAACCACATGTCAAAAAGGCATAAACACATACTGAAACTCACACTGATACACAAGCTACTCAAGGTATGGGGCACAAAGCACAAGGTATGAGACGCCAGGGGGCGTGACAATAACATCTATATATAACGACCAGGGTAAGACTGGATTTGTCGAAGAAAATAGTCTAAGAAAATAGTCTTGATGATGTCATCAGTTTTGGCTTGGCAATACATTTATAACAGTAAGCCTTAGTTATAAACTTCAGGTTTTTGAGTTTGAAAAATGTTGGTGAGGATGTGCTGGAAGATGTTATCAAGTTGCACTGTGGGAAATTTAGGATGTAGTGATTTAGGAGCTTAGCCCGTACCGGGGACCACAAACTCAGCTTCTGCTGCTGTGGTTTTGGCCACTGTTTCGTTCTTTCTCATTCACAACTGCTCCAACTTTTTATTGAAAGTTCAGGGCTGTCAATCACTGATGCACTGACGCTTTGTTGACCCCAAAATTTCAACTTTAACTGCAGTTCCATGATTGAGTTCTAAAAATCTGGCACTTCCTCCACAGAGCGCTTTTCTCGCTCTATATACTAAGTCACAATTAATATGGCCACTTAAAGTTGCTCCCAACAAAAACAAACAGGCTCGTAATGAGCTGCTTGAACAGATGACCTATATGCACATTTTTTCTTGTAAGGATGGGCTGTAAGTTTTGCTATGAGATGTACCTTTTCCCTCATTACATATATATTTATTTGTAGGACTGTACATTGTAATGTACCTGTTCTGATATCATGTCTGTAGAGAGAGCTGCGGTCTGCACTCAGAGGTCTCCAGGAGCAGTTGGAGAGTTTAACCTCCATCAGACAGACCTGGGAGGATACCGCTGCTCACATCAAGGTACTGCATGGAAGAGAATTATTAGTTCTAAACACAGATGCAGTGACTGAAAACTCATTCTAAATGAAATGATGTGTTAATAACCCTGTTGTCAGAGTCAATCAGCACAAACAGCCCAGGTGTTGAAGGAGGAGTTCGAGAAGATGCACCAGTTCCTCCGTGATGAAGAGGCCTCTCTGATGTCAGAGCTGAAACAGGAAGAGGAGGAGAAGAGTCAGAGGATGAAAGAAAAGATCAACAGGATCAGCGGTGACATACGACTGCTGACCAGCAGTATCAGAGAGACAGAAGAGGTCATGAGCTTGGATGACATCCCTTTTCTAAAGGTACTGTAGACCCAGGGTGCTTTAGCAGTTTTGTATCCCAGGCACCAGGCCTAAGAACAAGTGTTTTCATGACAATATAATTTAGTCATTCATGTAATATTAAACCTAGCAAAAACCTAAAATATTTTTTTTGCAAGTTTCACCTATTAATAGCAAATTACATGCAGTTTACATCACAGGAAATTTAATTAACTTAAAGTTATGTAATTATTTCATGGTAATGTTTAAGTAAGTTTCAAGACTTTGCTAAATGCTATTGAGAAAATAATCTCACCACAAGGTCCATTTTGTAGCCAAATCTTCAATGTCTTCATTAAATATGACATATTATCAACAATATTTATGTGGATGGAATAAGTCAGATGTTACAACTAGAGCTGCAATGATTAATCATTTATTAAATTAATCAGCAGCTGTTTTGATAATTGATTAATTATTATTAATTTTTGTAAAGGAAAAAAAAAGTCTAAATTTTCTGATTAATAATAATGAATAATGTGAATAAAGTTTCTTTACTCCTCTCTGACAATAAACTGAATATCTTTGGGTTGAGGACGTCATCTTGGACTAACATTTTACACCATTTTCTTGTATTTTAAAACAAACAGCTATTAATTGATTAATCAAGAAAATAACTGACATATTAATTAACCATGAAAATAATCATTAGTTGCAGCCCCAGTTGGAACTAGTTTCAACCTAGTTGACTCCAACCCTGGGGTCAGTTGCAACACGATGAAGGACAGTTGAAATATATTAAAAATTAAATAAATTTAATAAATTAACTTTTGCCTTTTGCCTCAATAAGTACAGCATTCTGTAAATCTGCATTGTTTTACAATAATAT
>JAJHUR010112448.1:0-18381 GCA_027495735.1 Lutjanus campechanus | reverse complement strand
ATGACTCTCCTTCACAGTTCGTTAACAGCTTCTGTACAGATAAAACATCTTTAATGTTTAATTAATTAAAACTACAGTCCTAAGTGCAATTACAAATGTGTTGACCTGAAAGAAACATGAACTATAAGTAATTTTCACTGTCTTCTGGTGCACTTTGTTCAGTTAATGCAGTAACATAATCAAGTAGAAGTAAGACTTTGCATTCATATATCATATTAATGACAAACACCTGAAGGCAAGAAGAGGTAGGCTTTTTATGAGTCTAACGTATGCTTGTGTGTGCTCATAAAAGTGTGTGCATACAGTTCAGCATGTGTTATAACATGGTGATCTCGCTGGGTGGCAGGGTGAGCCTTTTATCCCGCACAGACATCATGTTTTCCACCTGCATGGCGATGACTCGACACAACTCCAGGCCCTGCAGACAAACACGGCGACATGAGCACACGGACCGCAGCGCTGACAATGATCATGCGTGGCCTCTGAAAAGCATCCTTGTGTGTGTTTGCGTAATACCTGCTCCAGCTGCAGCTGAATGACCCGCTGCGTGTGCATGTCCCCCAGCGTGAGGTCCACATACGGGTAACTCGTTCCAGCAGTGGGCCTCTGGGTGCGGCTGGACTGCACCTCCACCAGGGGGACCACTGTCATCAGCTCCTGCACCACAGAGATCAAACAATATAACACGCAGCTGTCTTATTTAAACTACTATGCGACTCAACTTCTGGGCCCAAGTTTCAGTCACGACGAGATGAGTCAGATCAGAAGCTTGACGATTGTGAATGGGCGTGTGTGTGGGGGGTTTCTTACGTGTGTATTTTTGTGCAAGAAGTGGAGACCGTGTTGATTGACAGCAACAATACAGGGGGCGTAGAAGGTGGTGGAGCTGCTGCTGTGGATGTAGAAGAATGAGGAGCCAAACATGGGGAAGGCACTGACCAGACCTGCACGCACAAAGACGGAATTTAACAAGAATGAGCACAGGTTGTCATATTTTTATTCTCTGAGGAGGCACCACATCAATTAGACAAAAACTGACTTTATTTAAGGACCAGTGAGACAAAAACTGACTTTGTTAAAGGACCAGTGTGCAACAACTGATCATGCACAATGCAAACCCTTGTGACGCTCTCTCTGCTGCCTGTCCAGGTACTTTGCTCCTGCGTCATACTCCCACCCTTTTTTGTGTGAAAACAATCACTCTATTTTGACTGGCGGTCAACACAAATTACAAGGTCTTTGCCAGTTTAAATGCATAAAATAAGAAACTGCATCGCTGTTTAGCTAACTTTTTTGGCCAGACAGGTGAGCAATTATGCGGTCTTTCCTGATCAACAAAAAATTAAAGATATAGGGGTCCTTTTAATCTGTGTCTATCAAAGTGGACAAACTATTACAACTACCATATTAAAGCTACAGGCAATGTATTTTTGATATCTTTAATACACTTTATTTTGCTGTTTTGGTACTCCTGAACCAAACTCCACTCTAAGAGCAGTTGTTTTATGGTAGGGCCATATTTTTTCACACCATCACTATGACTTTTACTTTGATCTAATGACACAATCAGCACATGTCATTTACTCAATACCATCATCTAACCTGTGATTAAGTATTTAACCCAAGCAAACATACTGACTGGCCGCTTTTACAGCGCTTGTTTTCACCCAAAGACAGGTGTGGTCATGGGAGTTGACATATGATTGCTCTCATCCATCACAGCTAAGCCCCACCTATCCAACCTACAAGCTTGGAGGGCAGCAGGAGGCAGGTCTCCTGCAAAACCTCATGCTCTCCGTGCTCTGGTGTCAGCTTTGTCAAGACATCTCTTGTCGTGACCCGTCTTCTCAAAGATGCCGCTCCAGTGCTTTGCAGCCCCGGGGCAGAGCGCCCCAGGCTTTACAAGCAGCTACGGTGCTAACAGCAGAATCATCAACTTTTCATATAATTTAAACAGGTGAGTTATATAAAAATTCACCCCTGTACAGTTGATACGAACGAGCTAATTAGCTATAGAAATCAAACACAATCATGCCACAGGTTGTAAACGTTTTTATTTCTGCTGTAAAGTTGTACATTCTAATGTGGGGATCTATGGGGATTGATGCTTTTGGAGCCAACCTGGCCATTTCAGGAACAGCAGTTTTTGGCACTTCTACATTGGCTTCATTTTTCAGCCCCAGGAGGCGCCGCTTAGTTTGACATCATGTCTCTTTACTGCTCGTCTAAGCCACTGGCATAGAATATAATGAGCACAAACCTCGGTGTGGAGCTGAGACATGTTCGCACACATATTTTGTACAATGTACGCCGTTGTAGGCAAAGGAATTATTTGAAATCTGTCACAAGTTGCAGCATTTTCTGCAGGATTTTCTGCCATTGAATCAGGCATTTGTAGAACAACAAATAAGAACGACATTTCTTGAAAATGATCTGTGATTGGCCAAAGTCTCCTGTCAGGCTAAATAGAATAATAAAGACTGAAAACGGAGCCAAGAGGAGGTGAAGAAGTTTAGTTTTCTCTCAGACCACTTGAATTACATTATGCTGATAAGTTGTTATGGATTTTTTCCAATGATTCTAAAAATAAACTGCTTACCACAGCTTTAAAAGGGCACCTCACAGATTTTACACATCACAGTTCAGTTTATTCATCATGAGTCCTTCCCAGGCTGTAAAAAAAGTTGTATAATGTCTTTTGTTGGCTTGACCCTGGTGATGTCATCAGGTTTACAGACAGGTCTGCACTAAAAACTGGACGTTTGCCTTGCAGGGAGGGTCTAAAAAACAGATGGGTTTCATAATGGGAAATATAGGATTTATATCTAAGTATTCAACCTTGAAATATTCATTCATTCATTTATTTTATAGAGAAAATGTTTTCCCTCTGATGTCCTACAGCTGCTCTGCCTCAACTCTCTGTGATTTACAGAGTTTAACTAGTTAGCTCACAGTTTTACTGTCCGGACTTGCAGCTCAGACCACCGTGGGAGTGTAGGTTTTTACACTTCTAGCACAGGGACTTTTCAGGCCCAGCGTGGGCTGTGATACAATATTACACATACTATGATAGAGGACTTTATCCACGTCACCTAACTGCAGAAGGCACAGTTGTTACACATGTAGAGTTGAGCCAATATCACAGTTGCCTCTTCTCAATATGAACATGCATCTTACCCAGAAACTGTGCTCTGGCCTGGTGCGGGTTCAGGGTCTGTACTTGCTGCATGTGCTGCGTCACCATGGTAACCCACTGCTGGGGTGGCTGCTTTTTGAACAGAGGCGCGGCGATGTACTCCGATAGTTCATGTCTGGAGGAGAGAGGACGAGGAACAGAATCTCAGATAAACAGAAGTCTGCTCCACTCAGTGATTTCTCAACATTTCTCAGAATTATTTTACTCAGCGAGCTGCTCTGTTCTGCTGTCGGCTCTGTGTGGGTGGACAGAGACAGTGATAACAACAGTAAGAGCCTGACAGGACACGAGTTTTTACAGTTGAGGAAAAATAAACTGTCACACACTTTAAACACTAAAACTACTGACTGCACTGCATTCTGGTCTCTTTAACAATCAGTCTTCTTCTTGTACGGGTGTTGAACATCACAAAATAGTGGAAAATCTAGAAAAACAGTCACTGTAGCCTCAGTGCCACTTTAACTGCCTACATGTCATCTGCATTTGGAAAAATATTCATAGAAATAATAAAATAAAATACATTTAACACATGCCTATACATCTAATGTACATCTCCAGTGAATGTACTGAAACAGAGGCACTGTTTAAAGAGTGACTTTGGTATTTTTCAAAATTGACCCAATTTTTCCATGTTTTTGTACAGTACATCCACTAACGGCTAAATTCCACCTGGCACAGCTGCGTCACGTTACGGCTGCGCTACGTCAGCCGGAGCTGATTGCAGCCATTCTACACAATGCTTGTGATTCCACCAGCAGTGCATCCGCGCGTCCCAGAAGCAGCTCTCCGCTCCGCTTCAACTACGCGCTGAATCTATTTTCAACAGATGCCGCGTCAATCAGCACAGAGCAGATCAAACGAGCATTTTCAATTTTTAATATTCAAAATAAAAGACCCCGTTTAGACTCACAGACAGACAAAAAGAAAAGAAACTATTTAACCATGAAGCCTGATTATCATGGTAATCAACAAAATCCGAGCAACCAAACATAATCAGGCAGGCAAAATGCTCCGCTGCTGAAATGCTTCTGAAACGCTGCTGGTGGGGATTGCAGCTGTGCGGAGGACGGATCAGAACCGTGGCGCAGACGTGCCGTGGTTGGTGGAATCAACCCGTAAAAGTGCTTTTTTTTTTCTTCTACCAACAGGCTCAGATTGTTATTCTACGTGTCTGACAACATTATGGAAAGGATCCCTGCAGAGACAGACCTTTTTTACAGAGTAAAATCCTTTTTGTTTAACCAGAAAAAGATGCAGTGTTGCTCTGCTCAAACCAACCAGAAACAGTAATTTTACATCTCTGGAGATTTTCCAAAATAATTAACCTACAAGTAAAATAAATTTAGTATTGATTTATGCAAGTTTCAGCCTTATACTTATACCAAAGTTAAAATCAAATTGGATTAGTGTTAACAGGGAAATAGGAGAGTTCTGAAAAATTGGATAACAAATTGGATAAAAACTATGAATATTTACTTAAAAAATGGAGAATAATTGTTTTAAATGTAATTACAAGAATCGGAACGCAAAAGTGAAGCCAAGAGAAAACAAATTGAGAGAATTACAATTTAAAAGCCTAGGAGAAAGTCTGAGGTAGTGCTGACTATATTAAATGATGGGCTAAATGGTTGTACTGTGTAAATTAAAATCTTTAAAAACAGCTTATTTTTCTAGGTTTTTTTCTTTCTTTTTATTGCAATTATCCTGTTTTTATGATTAGAGTTTGATCTGCTACACCCTCAACTGTAAAGATACCTTGAATTAGAGGTCATGAACTGAGCAATGATAAGGGACAGGAAGTTAAGCAATGTGCTCTTGTGGGCAGGATCAGCGGCAAAATGTAATTTAGCCACTAAAAATAAAATGTTGGGATTTATCAACTGCCATCTACTGTAGGGAATGCACTATCAATAAGTACCTCATACAACCCCGCTCCAAATAATCTGAACTACCTTTAATAAAGAAATCTGATCAATGAAGTATAGACATGTTTTTTTTTAAGATTATCTGTTTTATCATTTCATCACTGAAGCTGAAGGCTGATAGAAACGTAAAGTTTTCTCACATGCTGGGGATGAAGACGATGTCTTTGGCTCGGTGCTGCAGAGCTGCCAGTTTGGAGATCTGGTGGAACTGTTGATCGCTCACTTTTCCATGTGGAAGAACATTCAGCAGGCCTTTGCGGTAGTCTGGCAGGATCTAAGTACGCACACAAACACAGTTAACATACACACATGTAGGTCACGTATGCTGCCTGTGTGTATGTGAAACGTCACCTGTCGTACCTGGTTAAAGTGCATGGCGACACAGAGCTCGTTGTCGAACTTGAGCGGTTGAGTCCAGATGACTCGTCTGAACCAGAAGCTGTAGTTTGTGTCGACTACTTCAGCCTCTGTTGCAACATCCAGGATGTACTCGTGCTTGTTCAGCGGACGCACATTCTGACCTGAACACACACACCCACACACACGTAATGTCAGCTTTTATTTATTACACAAAACAATGCATATTTACTTAAAAGATTAATTACACCAACACGCATTTGAATACATAATACTGTCTGTAATGATGGATAGTTAATAAAATATTCCATATCAGTCTCTGACCTTTAGAATCCAACACAAACTACTGACACAAATACCCTGAAACATCATGTTAGTACTTATTTAGCCACATGTCGTGTGACCTGCTGTGCTTTTGAATAGCACACGAGTGAGAGCAGCTGCCAGCCGTTATCATGTGGAGATATTTAATACTAAAGGAGAGAAAAAACCAACAACACAACAGGATGCAAAGAGATCTGTCTGAGCGATTTAATGGATGAAATCAGTGTTGAAAACTTGATAAGACTGGAGGAGCAGGAGCGTAATGGAAAAGAATATGACAAAGTTGTTCATGCAGTAAGAATCATAACAAAAGCTACTTTTAATTATATCATAAAAAATGAAGAAGTGCATGCAAGTTCCTTTTGAAATGGTTAGAAAAAATTAATACTATTGTCTTATAAACTACATATTAATTCCCTGATGTGATGCAAGTCTTTGGCAATTTGTGCCTCATGTTTTTAAATACATTTATCCAGATACGCATCTTATGGCATCTTAAGCCTTACTTATAAAAGACTAATATTACTAGAGGACCTCATGGACCTCAGGACCTTAGAAATGACCTCCCCTATGCCTGTGTTTCATGTGGCACATTGTCAGTGGATCAGTAAAGTCTAAATTTACTCAAATTAAATGACGTTATCATGACATCGTGGCTCTGCAGTACATCAATGTTTCAGAAGTGGAGCATCTGTTCTTCAGCAGCCACCATATAATTTACTTTAGAGTAGTTTTGCCCAGTTTCTGCACGAGTTACAAGCATAAATACACATTTGCAGCTCATTTAGATCAAGTAACAGATGCTCTGTGGCTGTATTTGAATATGACAACCCTTTGTTGTTCCTAACAATTAACATACTCATTTTAAAGGTCAGGTGCATAAGATTTACAGGGTTTATTGGCAGAATATGGAATAAAGTAAACATAACATCCATAGGTATGTTTTCATTAGTGTACAATCAACTGAAAATAAGAACTGTTGTGTTTTTGTTACCTTAGAATGAGACATTTATATCTACAGAGGGGACGGGTCCTCTTCCAGGTCAACATGTTGAACTGTCATGTAGCTCAGAACGAACAAACCAAGTACTGGAGTTTCGCAGCCACCGCAGGTTCTCCTACATACTAGGACATGTGTTTGTAATCTGCAAGCTCACTGCAAGATGCCACTAAATCCTACACACTGGTCCTTTAAAAGTCAATACAGCTGAGCTCAGAGCACAGCTGTTGACTGCTGTTCAGCATATTATGAGCCGTGATCACATTTCATACTTCAGTTCAGTTGTGTAACAACAGAAAACAGGTGTTACAAAAAACTGTGGAGAAAAATAAGGGTATTTTGTGGTGAAATATTTAGATTCCCTCAGGATTAATATCACAGGTGACCTCCTCATTTTTTACAAATCACCAGAGGTCCCCAGTTCAGGCTATAATATGTAACATTTCCATATTAAAATGTCTAGAAACACTAGACATGTGTTATATATTGTTGGGTTGTGTACTTATATTTTCCCAAAGGTTTCCAACAATGTTCGAATGCAAAGAAATCCACAGTTTATTCAAGGCAACGGTGCGTTTCCTTTTAGCCATTAGATACGTCAGAGAGTGACGAGAAAAGATGGCGAATGTGACTAAACATAACATGAATAAAACTTAGATATTAACTCGAGTTGCGTCAGATTGTCATCAGCTGTTGGTGGTTGTTTAAAAGTAAAGAAAATATCTCCCATGATCCCATGCTACTACACGACGTCACCAATCCAATTCTTTTGTTATAGCTGTAATGTGAGAGAGACGCCTACATACAACCTACATATTGCACGTTTAAAATGCATATTGAGTCCTATTCACATGAGACTAGTATTACTTGATGACCTCTGGTGATTTGTAATAATTGTGGAGGTTTACCATATTTCGCCAAACACAGAGATCCTGTGATAATATTAGTCCTGTGTGAATCAGCATCTCAGTGATTTGGGGTCGTAATTTTTTTAACATTCGTTTCATCTTCAGACAAAGTTTGATCGCGACTCATAATATGTTGAACTGCAGTCGACAGCTGTGCTGTGAGAACGGCTATATTGACGTTTAATTGAGTGATGATGCAGAGAGCTGCAAAAGTGTATTTACGCTTGTAACACACGCATAAAGTGGGAAACAAACAACTCTAAACTATATTATTAATGTGGTTTCTGATGAACAGATGCTCTGCCTCTGAAACCTTAATGTGTTGCAGATTCTTGACATCATATGTGGAGGAAAATGTCAGTAAATTCAAGTAAAATACAGACTTCGCTTATCCTGTGAGAATGTGCTGCATGAAGCACAGATGTAGGGGGTTAATTCCTACATCAGATGAGATCCCCTGGTAATGTTAGTCCTGTGCAAATAGAGCTTTTGATTGTTATTGGCAGGGGCTCAGTGTTGTCATATCAGTATCGGAAATGAAAACGTGATATCGAGCCTTCTCCCATTATTTTGCCCTGACAGCCCTATCAGACTCACGAACACGAGTGACTTTCTCCCACAGCTAGAAACCAGAGAACAGCCTGATATGTGATCTGTGAGCGGATCTGCTTCACCGACAATGACGAGGAGATTGACTCCGTCTACTGACGCGACGTTTAATGTGTGTGCGAGTGTGAGAGATAAAGAAACCGGCGTCTGTGAACACACCTCTGTTGGTGACTAAAAATATGGCGTATTCTTCGATGGCCTCCAGTCTGTGTAAACCCATCTCATAACACAGCTCCTCGATCACCTCCAGGGCAACCTGAAAACACACACGCACACAGATAAGTTTATCTCACAGCCGTCTCCTCTCAGACATCAGTGGTGGTGAACTGCTCACAGTGGTTGAACACTTACAGAGCAGGTTTTGATTTTTGCGTGACGTTCAATGCCTCCAGGGAAGAGAAACAGCTGACGTTTTGAACTACGTCCCGCCTGAGGAAGTAAAAACACAAACTCTTATGTTATATACTGTGCATACACTGAACTACTGGATTTATCAGGACATTAACACACCTAAACCTACATGAACTGTGGTGGAAAGTATGTTGCACTCTTAGAAACAAAGGTCCTAATTAGAACCACAAAGCGTTCTTTGGCTTGTCCCCATAGAAGAACCCTTTTTGGTTCCTGTTGGAACATTTTATAAAGGTTCCCCTGCAGAGGGTTTTACCTAGAACTCAAAAGGTTACACCTAAACCATCTGTAAGAGTTTTCTTTTCAGATCCTTTCCACCTTCTAGGGGTGTGAATAAGAACTCACCCACGGGGTTCTACCAAGAACCTTTTTATATTCCAAGTGTTTTATCTAGAACACAGTCAGGGGGTTCTACTGAGAACCTCTTTATATTCCACAGGTTTTATCCGAAACACACTCAGGGGGTTCTACCAAAATGGTACAAAAAACCCTTGATTAACCCTTGACTAAACAGTTCGTCAAGGATTTCTTCAATTCTTGAAAAACGCTTTCTTTCAAAAAGGGTTCTTTGGATGAAAACGGTTCTTAATGGAACCCTTAATCTTACAATAAACCCATGACAAACCCTTCTTCAGAAGCATAGTTACCCTTTTGGGACCTTATTTCTAAGAGTGTGTGCTACTTTAACATACATACGTGTGCTTTACTTTAAGATTTTACAAACAGAATGTATCAGATTATAAAATATGATTCATTGGTATATATTCAACTACACAAAAAATATATAAATCAATTAAAGGATAAAGATGGTGATATTCTCTGGTTGTGTTATTGTCAACCGTTTGCTATGAAAAGAAGAAAACCAACAATGTTCTCATCTCTCCTAACTATTTCCTCATTCTTGACCCCGTCTGTCTCAGCTTCAAGCCCACTGATGCTGAAATAAGTACGGCTTCATTTTTTAAGTTGTTTTCTAAAACGGTCGAGCACTGTAGCTTTTGGCAAATGACACTCAAACAGGAGTAAATAGTCCATCTGGAGGCTATTTTCAGGCTTCAGTGCCCGTTGTCTTCATTTTAATGAAGGAACTCAGTGCAACGATGTGGCTCCTTTATGTGTTTTTAATAGTTTTTGAACAACAATGGAGCTCTGTGGCACAGACGAATAACCTGTATCAGACTGTGGATGCACAGATAGTACTTGTTGGTTTTGGTCTTTTCATGGGATTTGTTAACAATGAGAAAAAAAAACTGATTGAACACTATCAGCTTTATCCTTCAAAATCAGCTCCAAATTCAACCAGCTGGCACATTAATTTGCTGCTTGTCTCATTAATAGTGAGACTTCAACATACAGTAATATAGATCTGAATGTGGATATCCTGCATAATGAGAACCTTTAGTTTGAAGCACAGTTTACTGCTGATACCACTTTTTTTCTTGAATCAAGCCTGGACTTTCATGTGTAATCGAGTGTCTTTACACTTTGGGTATTACTAGTTATATTTAAAGGGATAGTTCGGATTATTTGAAGTGGGTTTCGTCAGTATATTATCTACAGTAGATGGCTGTTGGCATGCTCCCAGTTTGGAGAAGCAGCAGGAGTGCCGATGTAGGTAGAGAGGCAATGTATTGTTGTGGACAGTGTCAGCAACAAAACATCTTTTAGCCACCTAAGAAAACTATCTACCTAAAAAAAAATCAATATCAGTTCAAAGCTACAGCTGGTAACCTCTTGACATCTATCTTGACAATAGTAGATGATGTACAGTAATTTTACCTCACAGGACACAGGAGGTACTCGTCTACCGCTGCCTCGATCTCTTAGTTTGTTTGTGTTATTGTGGGACTTTGGTGTTTTCAAGGGTTAATTCAAGTTTACAGAAGTCACACAATAACACAAACAAACCGAATCAAATCAAGGCAGTCGTAGATCAGCTATTCGCGTGTTCTGCATGGTCAAATGTCTCTGCCAGAGGAGTCTGGTTGCGTTGCAGAGAGCAATATTTGGCTAAAATGCATTTTGCTGCTGACCATCTCCAGAGCAGTACATTGCTTAGATTTGTACGCCGGTACCTCTACTGCTTCTTCGAACTTTGGCCGTGTCGACCACCATCTACTGTAGATCAGTGATTCCCAAACTGGGGTACTCATACCCCCAAGGGGTACGCAAAGTGAAGTAGGGGGTACGCGAAAAATAAAAATAAAAACATGATTTGCAAACAGCCTGATTACATTTTGAACTGGCGTATAAATACATACAGTCTGAGGTGCCTGCTCACATTGCCAAAAAAAACAACAAAAAAAACAACACCACATATATACATATAGGCTACCCTCTAGTGTTCATCGAATTGCACTGCCAAATTAAATACACCTGCTAGACTCTCGGCGATTGATTGACATCTGTGGGTGTGTCTGTGTAGAGTTGCTGTCACTCATACCGGTCGCCCGGCTAACCGCCGTAAATGGATAAATGGCTAGAAAGGATAAATTGCCCTTCCAGAGGGACAACAACTGCTACCACCAGTCAGCCCACAGTCGAAGATGCACTTGCCAGCGACAACAACCCAGGTTATTCTTCATCTTCAAGGTCTACCTTTGACCAGGATGCTAGTAGCAGTGCAAATGTAGCTAGCGAAGCTGCTAGCATAGCCACGGACAGCGATGAGGAGTCGGATGCAGAGCCTCCTGATGCAGGAAAGCATCCAGCGGCAGCCTCAGGCAGAGAGACTACCTCGTCAGAAAGGCGCAGGTGGCAGCAGGCACATTTCTTTTTCTAGCTGCTATAGGTTTGTGAAAGTAGGGGGTACATGGCTGGAGGTCAAATGTCTGAAGGGGTACGGGCTGTGAAAAGTTTGGGAACCACTGCTGTAGATGATACACTGACTACAGATCGTACCTCATACAACCCCACATCAAAAAAACTTAACTACCCCTCTGAATTTCTGATTTCTTCCACCCCTACTGATTAACAGAAAATGAGTCACTGACCATCATGGCCTTCAGCTCCATGCTGTTGGGTGGAACAATGCGGCCACTATACTGGAACGTCTTCTTCAGGTTCTGCTCACACGCTTTAGCGATGCCTGTTTAAAGAAAACATAACAAGCTGGTGGCTCTTTGTAAAGTGTGCAGCAGTTTACACTTGGTGATGTTTGTGGGTGTTTGTTTGTGTGTTTTTACCCTGATACTGTGCCCCGGCGCTGCGAGAGGCCTGCTGCAAGTATTTGAGCAGGAAGGGCTTCAGGACCTCGGAGCAGCGATGGAAAGCGGTCAGGATGTACAGCAGCCTCCAGCCTCGCTGGCAACTATCACTGTCCAACACCAGAGCGCACAGACACACACTCAGGATTACCAGCTCGGGGGAAGAGAGAGAGGAGCGGGGTGTGTGTTGGTTTGTGGTGCGCGTACGTTTGTTAAAGCAGACTTACGGTTTGGAGCTGGTGTTAGCAGTAAGCTGTTTGAGGAGTTGGCAGTAAGCCTCATCCCTCATCAAGGTGAACTCTCCTATGAGCTGAGGGGAGGACACACACACAAACACACACACACACACAAACAGAAACACACACACACACACACACACACACACACACACACACAGAAACACACAGGAACAAACATACACAGATTAGTAAACTGTCAAAGAGACAATGGTGTTTTATTAAAAAAAACAATAAAACAGTGTATTTACCTTGAGGAAAGTGCTGACAACTTCCTGTTCTGACGACCCCCTCGATGGAGCGTCACCCATGAAACGCATCACCGCTACACAAATGACACAACCAGAACACACACACACACACTGAGGTCAACAATGTTTAAATATCATATTGAATATCAGATTTTGCAGAGAAATCCAGCGCTCGAGTTACTTAAAATCTGATACGAGAACGTGACATTTTGACAGGGGATGAACCTGAGCCCAGGTGTAATAAGAGTCATGTAATAAGATGATGTAATTAGAGGAGAGATGAGAGAAGGTGAGAACTTACACAGGAAGAGATCAGCTGCCACTCTGTTCATGGCTGGATCCGTAAACTCTATCAGAGACTCAGTCAGAGGAGTCTGCAAAAGAGAAAGTCATACAAGAAAATAAATAAAATATAAAAAATTTCATACATAGAAAAACAGAGAGCATAGAGTTATGGGAAGACAGAGTGTTTTAAGATGATTTAAGGAGAAGAAAAGGCACCTTAGAGAACTTGATCATCTCAGTGGGCTCTCTGGAGTCTCTGTTCTTGCTTTTGCTCTTCAGTGAATCTCTGAGAACAAAATCAATCAAAACAAAATATTCAGATAATTTACTGACATGTAAACAATTTTTATGTTGTATTATGTTGTCTGTTGTGGGTTAAAGTGGAGCTGATTTTATTAGTTCTCCTCTGTTGGCAGTTTATTCTATAACAATGTATCATATTTTATAACCTAATGATGTTTTGGATATAATATTTACTTTAAGTAAAGCAGAACAATAGCTGTTAAATGAATGTAATGGACTCAACAAGGCAGTGGGGTAGAAGTATAAGGTATCATAAAATGACAATACTGTATATATGTACAGTATACATATTTATGTTCCATGTATTTTTACTTTTTATGTCTTCAGCAAATCTATTGACTCAATCAAAGAAGGAACTACATCAAAATCTGTTACAGAAATACAATACAAATGCATAAATAAATTTAAAAAATACATATAAAAATACAGAAATAGGCCCTTTTTATTCCCAAACTGTATGTAATTATCATTTATGTATTTAACCATTTATTTATTTAATCATGGTTGATTTTTTTGTCCTTTATACTTGAGGAGAGTACTTGAGTAAATGTACTTAGTTACTTTCTACCACTGGATTTAAGGTGGTCTCTGTGTGAGGTTCATGTTTTATTTTATCTTTTAAATTTGAGCCTTTTCATGCCTTCACTCTGATAGGACAGTTGAAAATATAACAGGTAAGAGGGAGAAAGATCTGGAGGACGACATGTGGCAAAGGTCTCTCAGGACTCTCAGTACGTTGGGGTGCACGTTCTACCAACAAACAAAGATATCTGGGTGCCCTGGGTTTGTGTTTGTGAGGATTTTCACTGTGTGAACATTTTCTTTCTCTGTCTCACCCTCTCCCTTTGGGTCCCTGTCTGAAGTACTTCTTGGCAAACTCCAACATGTCATATTTACTGTCCTGCAGCGCCCTCTCATCCAGATCTCCATCAGAAAAGCCATCTAGAGAAACCTTCTGAAAGATTGACAATGAAAAACAATGTGACACAATTTGACAGACAGAAAAAAAAAAACATACTGCATGAGTGTGTGTGCATGTGTGCGCGTGTACCTCAATCGTTTGATCTATCTCATGCGCAGCCATGGTAGACGCCACGGCGACAGCGACGGCTGATGACACGGCGAACTGTCCCGCTCCTCCTCGAGGCTCGGCCTTGCGGTCCAGCGGCAGCGAGAGGAAGTCAGGAGGAGCGATTGGATGGACGCACTCAGCCGGGAATGCACCGGAGCGGCTGAACACAGCACCAAACTTCCAACCTGACACACACGCACATGGAGGAGAGGGATTACAACATCCAATCTCACAAAAGCACACACACCTGGGTGCCCTTTAACAGCCGTCACCTCGGCTGTAAGTCCTGATCACTATCTGTGTTTCCTCTAACAGCAGGTCAGCTTTTCATTTAAACAAGTCAGATCTTATCTGCAGGCTTTCCTCTCTCATTTACAAGACTTAACTCTCTCCTGCAGCTGATAAGCTGCCACATAATGCAGCCTCTGGTCTAATTATAGATACTATACACAGGGGTACTTCCATCACTTGTGAGGACATTGTATTGACTCACATTAATTCCCTGCAGGCTTATCCTGACCTTTGCCACAACCACTACATGCCTAACCTCAACCCTTGTCCTGTCCTTCACCTATTTGTACATCTTTTATTAACTTAACCGTCTCAAATTACAAATTAAGAGTGCACTAACGTGTGCTTCAGAAAACATTTTAGGCGAGAAATATGCAATGCTGTAACTGAATCTTGATTTATATTTGATCAACACTGCCTATTTTACTGAGAGTTTTATGAGAGTTTTGTGAACCTGGTGTGTTGCGTTCAAAACACAGGACTTTTCAAATCTGGACCGGTGACGCTCTTATGTCAGTCATCATAACAACTATCACCCAGTATTGTATTAAGAGTTGTGACTGGTCCAGGAGGGGTGGAAATGTCTCTGAACGGGAGTCAGTCGAGATGTATTTGCCAAAGCAAATGAAACACAAGCTTGCAGATTTGTCTGGTTCCCTTGGTGGAGACCAAACGGCGCTAAAAGGAGACTGAATATTGCACTTAAATTCATCAGATGACCAGAAACACAACTCAAAATGAACTCTATTGTTGCTCTGTATCTGCTGGTATCTGATGTGTCGATGTGTTTGTGAACATGTTAGCAATATAAACTCTATAAGGTAATATGTCAGCGCTGCATTTAGAAGTTGTTCTGCTGCATCAAAGTGGGGACCACCATTTTGTCCACCAGCAGACAGTGAGTCCTCATGATGTGATGTAAGGACACACAAAAGTTGTCCTCCCTACACCTCGACTTTTTGAAAAATACTTATTTTGGCCTTAAAACCTCTTATTAAAGAAGATAACAGATCTCAGTGGTTTGCTTAGTGGAGGATTGATTTCAATTTAGAAAACGTGACTGTCGTGTTTGTGCTGTTTGAGGTTCATTTATGAAATCCGGATGTCTGAGTTAAAAGAAGAAATAAATAAAACACAGTAAATTACAAAAATACATGTGGAGGCACACACTGTATTTCTCCTGTCCAGCGTCTGTTGAGTGATGGAATGACGTGACGTCTCATCTGTGATCTCATTTTATCTTTTGTGTCCTCTAGAAATGACATGAATCAATATTTTTCAAATTGCATCGCCATCTTCCATCTGAAAAATAATTTTCTGATACAATATTGTATTTAAAGAGCGCTGTGGGCACTGTCAACATCACTGCAGCTATTTCTCCTCGGCTTTAGATACCATCACGCCTCCAGGGTATAGACACAGCTCCGGTTAGTAAATCTCTCAAAGCTGTCTGTATGAATTGTCACCTTGTTTATTTTTAGGCCTCGGCCATGACGCTAACATCTGGTGACCACCACACGCAGAGAGGTGAAATTTATAGATCTGATTTGGTTTTCAGATTAAGAATGAAAGGACACTCACCAAAGTCTGGAGTGTCTCTTTTCAGCTCCTCCAAAAACACCACCTTCTTCCTCACCACACAGCCGTAGCTGTAACCTGGAGGACATACACGGGTAAAAAACACATTCACCTGGATCATAGATTCACTCCTCAGATATCAGGATTTCTACCACATGTACCAGAGCGTCTCACCCTTCTCCAGCCCGTCCATAACCTGCAGCCTGATGATGTCACCTTTGTGGAAATTGAGCATCGAGCGGTCGTCTGTCACAAAGTTTCGCTCTGCAATCACATAGTCTGAGTCCTGCAAGGAAGAAAAAGACAAACACACACAAACTGATCTGTTATGTTATTGTTTTTTTTTTGTTTTTTTTTTGCATTTACAGTATTTGGACTGAAGTTTATCCTTAACTCGACTCATCTACTGCTGCTTCAGCTGCTATTTTTCCACATCTACCACAAATTTGTTACATTCAGTGTGTGCAGAGGAAGGAAGCAAGAGAAACAGTCACTGACACCATATCAGCTGCACCAGAGACTACAGCCTCTTTCACACACAGTTTCTGGTAAATCACTTGGATAATCTTTCAGGCACCACTTTTGATTTTCACTATTCACACATGCAGCTACATTTTGTCAGACAGACGGAACCCTTTATGTGCTGATCCCTGCAATGCTACTATTTCCACTCATAACACCACTGTACCAGCATTTTCCCTGAAATTGTGGTAGATCTTGAGGTGAAAAATTGGTGGTTTCCCTGAATATAGATCACTGCTCCCATTCACACATGATCCTGCGCAGGAAATGTTCCTGAACACTTCAGGGAAAGGCTGCGTGTGTGAAAGGGGCGACTGTCCTTTGCTGCTCATGTGTTGGCTGAAACTGTTTTCAGGTTAATGTTGTTGGCTGAACTGAAAACAAATCAATGCCAAGAGATGAGCCTGATTGACTGATTCATAAGTTTTGGTGTTTCTGCAGACCCGTTAAACTCTGTGTTGTCCTCATTCGTGCGCGTGTGTGTACATGTTTACCTTTTTGATCTCATTGATGAAGGTGTCTATGAGATGTTTGACTTGCGGTGCCTTGGCCGAGAACAGGATCAGTTTCTCATTGGTCAGATTGAACTCCAGCATGTTCTCAGAGGGGATGGTTACAAACAGGATGTCTGCATATCTGAAAATTACAGTGCAAAAGGTAATACGACTCTAATATGAAATACTATAATGAATAAATACAGTATTTGAGAAAACAAATTCAATACTACCTACATGCTCAATGTACAAAATCTTTGATATAATAAATTGCCATGAAAGCAAAGCCAGTTCTTTCTATAATTAATGATAATCTATTGCTTCTATTGTAAAAAATGTCCCTCTTAGGTGTCATTTTAGTAGCATGGTATCACCAGGAGCTTGGCAGGTTCATCTCTTCCCCAGAATTCCATTTTACCATAAAAGCAATATTTTTGTCCATATTGTGTGATAGTAGATTATCTCAGTGATATCCGTGTATATGTTTGCCAATAAGTAATAAAATATTCCAAAAACAGAAACGCACAACTCGAATATTGGTTAAACATGAGCAGACCACATAGTACAAATTCCTCTTCAATAAGTTTGTCACACACATCGTCACTGGTCTGACGTAAAGCTGGTTAAGTTGACACCTGGTAACAAACCCTTAAACATATTTTTCATCCTCAACTAAATCGCTTCTTCCGATGAACGGGCAAAAAATATGACTGATGATGATGCTTTTGTAACTTTTAGCTTTAGTCGACTTATATTGCTTAAATGGTGGGAGAAATGACCTCTGACCTTCACGCTGTGGATTAAAGAACTTTATATTATATGGAGACCATTATTAACACCGACACATCACATCACTGACACTGCAGTTTTGCACTACTGACCCCGTATTATATATAGCTTACTTATTGATTTGTAACTTAAATTGTTTTTTATTTTCAATATGTTTTTATCACTCATTTATTATTTTTTTATTAATAATAATTGTAATAATTTTATTTTACCCCTACAATTGAATTTACAGTAAAATTGATTTTGTTTCATTACTTAATGGTACAGTAATACTGTAATAGAATGGGGGTTTGTTGGAGCAGAAACATTTTGCATTTTGTATGACTTTAAATACCAATAAAAACACCTTGAGTCTTATGGAATGAAGGAAAAGTCAAGATAATATCAGTACAATTAAGTGTATTTGTCTGTGATTTACAACCAGAGTTGGAAATTAACTTTTTAAAATGTGAACATTGACCAGCCGCTGACAGAAAAATGTTAAAATCCACCAGCCACTCAACAGTAAATCATTATTTTGTGTCTGAAATCTACCAGACACTTTCACATTTCATTGATATTTTTGGCTGGAGGCTGGTGCTAATTTCCAACCCTGTTTACACCTCACATGACTCTGAACTGTAA
>JAJHUR010112447.1:0-19521 GCA_027495735.1 Lutjanus campechanus | reverse complement strand
ACCACAGAAACATGTAATTAACCACTCAGCCTAATTTGAATGATTAAAAACGGCTAAGTATATAAAATTAGCAGTACAATCTGAAAACACTGAAACTTGCACATTTAGCAGGTTTATGGACATGTCCTGACACATTTGAGCCAGCAGAGCCAGAGGACGTTGCAGTATGACACAGGACAGGCCAGGGCTAGCTGGTTAGCATGCTAACCTCAGTAGATATCTGTGCAAATGATCACATCCTGTACCTTTAATTTTCAGCGCTGATTTACATCCTCTGTTGTGTAAGAAGCAATCTTCAGAAAGTTAGTTACTCAGTAATGTTCTCCAGAGTTTTGATCATTACACTGTACGTTCTTCACATGGCACAGATCTCATTTAGAAATGAAAGTCTTGATTTTTATTTCTACCGGTAACGTCTGTGACTCATCCCGCTGAGGAACATGATACCCACATTTATACGGTGAATTATTGCCCATAAGGTAATTATCAAATGAGACTGGGAGCTGAGACTTCCATTTGTGTTGATCAGTTTCACGATCCATCAATTCCTATCGAGTTATGACATTTGAATTGACCCCGGGGGACGGACGGTTTGAAGTGCAGACACATTCGTATCGTCCAGACAGCTCAGCGGCATTTCGGCAGCCGACTGCCCCATCACTCACCGGCCAATTAAAGGTATTCATGTGGCCACAGGAAACAGTCACGACCAATTAGCATTTGATCTTAACGTAGCTGCGCGCACACACATGCACGGGGGCGCCAGGAAGCGATTACACCTTGAATGGCGGTGATGTCCTCTCCAGTCATCTTCATGCCACGAGTGATGGATGGACTTCCTCTGTCATTTAAGGTCTGCTAATGTCGCGCACATGCACGAACACACACGCTCCCTCTCTCCTCGCCGCCCCCTCACGCTAAAACACACACAGAGCGTGACCCCTGCTTTCCACACGGAGAAGGTTAAGTGTTTCTTGTCTGAGGATGTGTGGAGGGCCGGAGGAGCCAAGAGTCTAACCTTTCCCAGCCTGCCAGTGGCTCTCGTCTGCAGCCATGGTGACCTAGCCTTTTCCCCCGGCCTCCAGCTGGGAAAATGTTAAGAATTTTGTTTGTTTTTTTAAATAAAAAAAGCATCACAGAGTTCACACACACTTTTCAGCAGTAAACACTAAAACATTATTTTTTTCACTCACATTAAAACCTCTAATCTCACAGGATCCAAATTATCCAACATGAATTAAAATGCATGTATGCACATTCATTCTTCCTGCATTAATATGCGCTGAGCGTTATAAGGAAGAGACAGAAAATGCTAATTAAACCTGTACATTCTGAACACGGGTAGTTTTCCACAAGTGCCATGCACATAGTTTTTAGTTTTTTAGCCTCTCAGATTTCTTCCTCCACTCCAGCACAATTAAACTAACTGAAAATGTACTTTTTAAAATTTAATAATGAGCTTTCATGACACTTTTTGGAGGGGACCGTGTCTTTGGTCGTTTCATAGATGTTAGCAGACTCAGTTTTAAAAATCAGAGCGAAGATATCGATCATCACATGAAACTAGAAGATCAAAGGCATCAGTTAGTAGCCACGTGATGCCAGCTTGTTGGGAAGGGGCTCAAAATTCAAGGCCTCATTTTGGCGAGGGACAAAACAGGCATGGCCATTTTTAAAGAGGTCCCTTGACCTTTCACCTTAACATACCCAAGAGTCTTCCTTTTCCACTTTATGCTAATTCCAGGCAATTTGGGGCAAAAACCATGCAGGTTTATTCACGCAGGATAAATTATTAAAATGCACAAAATGGTGTATTTGAATATTTCTGCATACAGGGGGTCCCTGAACAGTATTGGAGTTGCATAATTTGGGTAAGCTGAGACTCTTGGTGATTCAAAGAGCCCTATTTTTATCTGTTTTCGAGTGGTCAAAAATAGTTATATACAACTCGTAGGTGCATAAGAGTCTTGCAGCATTGATACTTTTCTTTGTCTTATGTACATCAGAGACTATTTGAAATGTGTTGGACAGAGTGAGGAAGCGTCGCTATAGTTACCACCCAGGTATTGATGTGTTTTTTATGAATGTATAGTTTATATACACACACTGAAAGACAACAGACAAACAACCTTCCACAATGGCGAGAGGGTGTGAGACTGAGGCGCGCAGCCCAGTGGTCTCGTTTAATATTAATGGCTCGCCTGACAGAAGTGGGAAGGGAAGAGAAAAAAGACGAGACAAATTGCCGGGGGCGACGGATTTTGTGCGGAATTGCTAAAATATGCCTCATATCAGAATGCAGAACAATTAAAGGGAGGGAGGGAGGCCCATACCTCCCCCCCCTCTCTTCTCCCATACTGCTTCGCTCCCTGTTATCCTTCCCGCGCTCCTTCTTGTCTTTTTTTCTTCCCTTTCTCTCCCTTTTCATGTCCGTTTTTTACTCCTTCTCTGTACCTTCTCCTTGTCACTTATTGCTTCCATCCCTTGATCTCCATTTTTCTCCTCTCTCTTTATTCTCCCTCTCCCCCTTAACTTTCCCGTTGTTTAGCATGCAGCCCCACAATCTCCCCCTTCTCTTCCCTTCCTCTTTCTCTCTTAACTCTCTCCCTTCTCCCACCTGCGTCTTTGTCTTTTCTTTTCTCTCCCTGTGTCCTTCCCTTATTCCCTCCTTTCCTGGCACCTCCTCTACACTCCCCCCTCCCTTCTCCCTCTCTTCCCTCCATCTTTCTCTCTTTTGTCTGACTGGAGCATCAGTACTCGGGGGACTGACCGGGCGTTGATTAAGAGGAGCTTTCCGTATCTGCTCTGTGTTCCCCTGAGAACAACCTGCTGTGCACTCATACCTGTCTGTCTGTCTGTCTGTCTGTCTGTCTGTCTGTCTGTCTGTCTGCTGCCATCTCACCTCCCCAGGTGTTAAATTAGAGTCACTTACAAAGGAAATTAAAATGATTCTTCCCCTTTGAGCACTGTATATTTGCAGCAAGGTTGATTAATACACAGGCAATTATTTGTTTTAACGCTAAAAGTTAGTGTTCGAGCTGCCATAAAACTTTAAATTGACTGAATTTAAAAAGACACATTTGGGTAATTTTACATTACAGACTAATTTGATTTCTTTTTACATATTTACTGTTTGAAAAGTCAGTTCTTTATTGTACACAAACAACCTGTTGGAGCTACTTTGTTCCATTGATTTTTCTTTAAAGTAGAACAAACTCATCATTTCAAGGCAGCTGCCGTCACTAGACTTTTTAATTTTGAATCAGACTCACGTTGTTAAATTTTGAAATAAACTAAATAAAGTTTTGCCAACCTGTAATCTTTGTTGAGATAATTCACTTTTCTTCTTTAGATAAACTTTGAGTTTTAGAAATTTCCCCCCCCAAAAAAAGTTGTTCACAGTGGAGCTGTGAGCCAATTTGTCATTATTTGAGCGCTTGAAAATTAAATGGTTGCGATCGAAAATATTAAATTATTAAACCATTATTTACTTTTACTTCAGTGGGTTTGCTCAGTCACTTTTGAAATACAAAGCTCAAAGATTCAAGTTTCTCTAAAGAAGAAAAGAAAGTAAACAAAACATTATTAGTTGAAAAAACTTTTTCAACATTTAAGAGTTTTAAAAAAACTTTTTGAAGTATGTAAGTTGGCTTGAATTTTTCTTCATTTTTACAATAAAGACACGTCCCTGGAGAGTTCTCAAACAATGCATGCTGGGAAGTTGTGTTCATTTGCTGAACATTACTTCAGTAACTTAATTTAATGAGTTGATGGAAATCTGCACAGTATATTTATTCAACTCATCACTTTAAGTCAAAAGACTAAGTTAGAATGACTTTAAGTTTAATTAACTTAAAATAAATGTTACATTAGTTATGTTAAGTTAGTTATGTAATGTGGCCCTAATGAACCTCTCATAAGGCCTATTAAAAGTATTATAAGTCTACTATTATTGCACTATAAAATAATATGAGTGTTTTTTTACAGTGCATGCACAAAATTCACTTGATCTTGTTTGTTAGTACTAACATTTTTTGCCCGCACCTCCTCGCTCTCCATTTCTTGTGAAACTGAGTTAATGTAGTCGGTAGAATTAGATATCAAAATACGAACCAACAGATGACTCCTCTACTCGCGTCTCCCTCCCTACATTATTAATATGTTCTAAGTGAAGCTGCTTTAACTCCGATTAGCATCGGGCGGATCTGTCTTTGCTGCACTTTTATCTCTCCTGCTCTCTGCTTTCCTTTTTTTTCTGCTCCTATCACAGCTAATATCAGCCATTAATAGAAGCTGATTTGGGCCAAATTGCTGGTATGCGGCGCAGGGCATATGGAGAGGAAGTCAGATAAATAGATTTAATTACGCCCGGTGGGGGAAAACTCGGGACCTGCTGGCTGTTTTTATTATCGAACAGAGGCGGGGTTTGTTGCAGCGAGCGCCAGGATTGGAGGACTGTGCCGTCAGTCACATCAAGGATATGGGGGGGGGGTCAGTGGCCTGACTTGACCTTGTTGTTGGGTGACAGTCTTATTTGTAGCCTGATCCTCAGTTCCACCAGGAAACCACACCAATTTTAAAGAGCGCTTGTTGTCTATTTTCTGCCGTGAATGTTATTCCGTCTATTTCCAGCCTGGAATAGTTTCCGACTAGTCTCACCGTGAAGCAGCGCCGCGTCGCCAGAACAGGAGAAGGAGGCACCGCGTTACATCACATCTCTCTATAGTGTTAATCTCTCCCTCTGTGTCTCCCGTTTCTCTCTCAGTCTCGTTTCCCTTTTCACCCCCCTCCCTCCGTCCGTCTCCCTCTTTTCTCTTCTTCACCGCAAACTCCGCCGGGATATGCGCGCTCCTCTCCAAATACATACAGAGCAATCTAATTACTGCGATAACATTTCTGCTTGGCTGATTAACTGTTCTCCCTGTGCCTCTGAACGCAGCTGCATTGCTTCTATATATTCCTAAGCTCCTTATTCCTCCCCAGCCGAGCTGCACTTTCACGGGAGCTTTGGCTCACCCATCCATCTCTCCTCTTCTCTCTCACTTCTTTCCTCTCTTTCTTCTGCGGCTGTTTCTTATTCTTAGTGTCTCTCGTTTATTCTCCAAGGCAGATAGGCTATTTAGCCAGCTCTTACTTTCTTTTTCTTTTTTTTTTTCTGGCTTTGCTCATTTAATTCTTTTCTTCTTACTTAGTCATTCTTCTTCAGTCTGACTTTCTCTTGCTTTCTTTTCTCTTTCACCCACTCTGTTTCTTTATTCCTCTCTATCTTACTCTCATCCACTCTCCAAGGCAAACAGGATATTTGGACAGTTTTCTCACTCGCTCTGAGATATTTTCCGCCTTCTTCTTCTTCTTGAACGTATCAAGCCTGTTGCAAGAAATCTCTGTGTAGTAACTTAAGTTTTGAGCATCACACCATGAGGTTTTTACTATCTTAGAACAGGGATTCCCAAACCTTTTCAACTCAAGAACCAAAAGGGAAATTTGATGTCTCCCCAGCACCTGAACTTTTCACATAAGGCGAGATAACGTCAGCGATCGCGCCTAAAGCTGGGCTCAGACGACAGAAGTTTTTGGGCTGATTTACCTCAGATTCACCCCGATGTTCGGCCCAGATTATCTGGGAATGTGAGGGGTTAACAGATGTGATCTTAAATCTCTCAAACTGATATTTTTTAAAGTATGTTTTATATTCCACCGGGTGCGGCTACGTCACGTTATGGCTGCGCCACCAGCCTGCTTCAAATACATGGATGTCGCGTCAATTAGCACAGAGCAGATCGAACGGGCAGGAAGTCAGACAGAAAAGGCAGAGAGAATCCGGTTAATTTTCAAAATAAAAGACTCTGTGCACACTTGTGATCATAAAGACAGAAAAGAAACTGTTTAACCACGTATCCTGCTTATCCGTGGTAGAAGAACAAAGAGCGAGGAAAGAGGAGCTAATCAACAAAATCATAGACATCTTTGACATAACATAGCATCGTATTACTCATTATCATTTTCTGAAGCACTTTATTGTATGTTTTCTGTCTCTCTTGTCATATTTAGTCAACTATCTTCCTTCCTCTGTTTCCTTTTCTCTCTTTTCAAGGTAGACAGGATGCTAAACCCAAGATGAGCCCTTCATGCTCTGCTGTGCCGTTGTGTCTATCAGTTTGTGTAGAGCTTTATTTTGTGTGTGTGTGCGCACGTGCCTCACCTCAAACACTGTGTGTTAAGGTGTTCGTGAGTTTCATCAAGTCTGCAAGCGCGTGAGCTCACACACATAATGTACACGTACACACACGTCAATTAAATCCTTGTCCTCGTCCTGAAAGTACGACTCCCTCCACACACACGCGCACACACACGCACACACACACCAGTGCCAGACAGCATTCTCACATCCCTCGTTATGCCTGGCGATAACCAACCACCCACTGACTCCCTGCTGCACCAGATAGGAAAGCTTATTAAGACTACACTCACTGAACTCACACCGCACACCGTCAGAGTTGTTGTCACAAATTGCAGAAAACAAAAGCACCACTAATGCTGAGAACGGGAGATTTCTGGAAAGATTTCTGGAGAAAAGGCCGCTGCGACTCTCTGCTCAGTCTGCAGAGAGACGCAGTGTTTAGTTTGTGGCTGCAGAAATCCGACGCAGTTTGTTTAAAATGATGTGAAGTTTGCTCTCCCTCCCTCCCTGGAGGGCTAATTGCACGGGTCAGGTTGGTGACATCAGCACACTGGCTAGCTGTGATCTCCATGTTACATGTAGCAGAGCCTCATTAGAGCGCGGCTAACCGAGCGCATGCACGTCACCCCCCTCCCGCCTCTCCCCCTCAACTACAGTAATGAGAATGACAGTAGCTGTAGTAATTACAGTCAGTCCAGTTTCTTAGCAGCCGTTCGCTTTGCTGTATGTTTCCAGAGCAACTGGCTGGATGCGTTTGTCCAAATCAGGCTGTTGATTTTTGCAAAGTGCAGTCGTCATCATCTGTGGTGGTTCACATAGGGTCACCCAGGAGATCCAGACAAATGTGAAGAAGAAGATGATGAAGACAAACTGGAAGAAGAAGAAGATGAACATGAAGAATATGAAGAACTGGAAGATGATCAAGATGAAGAAAGTGGAAGAAGAAGACCAAGAAAGTGAAAGAAGACCTAGAAGAAGACAAAGAAAGTGGAAGTAGAACAAGAAGAGGATGAAGAACTTGGAAGAGTAGACCACGTAGGAAGACCAAGAAATAGGAAGAAAAAGACCAAGAAGAAGACCAAGAAATTGGAAGAAGGAGACCAGTGACCTCGCAGAAGAACAAGAAAAGGACAAAGAAACTGGAAGAACAAAATGACGAACGAAGAAAGTGGAAGAAGACCAAGAAGTAGATCAAGATTTTGGAAGAAGAAGAACAAGAGGAGGACGAAGAACTTGGAAGAACAGACCAAAAGGAAGACCAAGAAATAGGAAGAAAAAGAGACCAGTAAACTCGAAGAAGAACAAGAAGAGGGCAAAGAGATTAGAAAAGAAAAGAAGAAGAAATTAGAGGAAGAAGACAGCGAAGATGAAGAGATAAAATCATCCTTTTTGAAATATACTGTATCACCAAAATGCTTTATCTATAGAAACAAATATCCTAGTGAGAACTGTATTTCCCAGAGTGCAACGCAAACTGAACGCTCAGGATCCCGGGCCTGCAGAGGTGACGCCAGGGCGACGGCGGGAGCGTCGGGCTAATGATGACAGCGACACACTAATAATGGTTCCCAGTAGCTCCTGTGACAGCGGGGAGTGTGTTAAATGGGACACCAGAGCAGCCTGACTCACCCGGACCCCCTACCTCCGCCTAATGAGAGTTTGATGGAGTGGTTGTGTAGGTAGATAATGCTAAGTTAATGAGATGTCCAATTGCATGAGACTGTTTGCAGTTCCCTACAGAGTTACTGCGCGTGTGTCGCCTCTGTTGATGTATATTGCTGTCTAGCTGAGTGTGTGTGGCTGCTCACCTGCGCTTGCGAGCAACATATTGGTTTCTAGATTACTCCGTGTGTGTTATTTGGTTTATAGAGCTGTTTTTTGTGCCAGTGCGCGCACGCGCGTGTGTGTGTGTTTTCGTGCATTTGCTTACCTACAGCACGGCTCTGTCATTTATTTTTTCATCCTGCCGCAGTCTCTAGCACTCAACAGGAAATTAACTGTCAGATTTGTGAAAGAGTGACAGAGCAGAAACTGTCCTAAGAAGAGACGGAATTAATAAACGAAACAAAGAACAGAGACCGAGCGATGGGAAAAAAAAGGAAAAGAAACAGGCCGAGAGAGAGAAAGAGGAAAGGAAAGCAGTGAGACGTCGTTAACAAACAGTTGGCTCACCGCAGTGGGAGAAGACGGGGAGTTTTGGCGACGAAGAAGGGATAAGATAATGGGAGAGGGGGGGAATAACCACCTCCCTCATGGCAGGTACATGTCTCTAATTGGGATTCCCACTCCCATTCGGCGTCTGCCCCCCTTCCCTCTCCTTCCATCTCTTCTTAGACAATGCAGTGAGAAAAGGAGGCTTTCCTAATTAATGCAGATATAATGATGGGTCCAACTGTGGACCTCTGCCCCCTCAGAATGTTGATTAAGGCGCTCTGGGTGTGTGTGTGCGCCTGTGTGTGCATGTGTGTGTGAAGGTGGGTCTTATCTACCAGGCAGCTCAGCCAGATAAACCTGGGATTTTGGATAATCATATATTTATGTGTAATATAATTATGTCTATTGATGCACACTCAGATTAATAGCGCTGATATTCCTTTCATATTATACTAAATTCTATATGCTTATGACTGAGGTAATTGGTAGTCTGCTTTTGGCTGCTGCATAATGTGGGAGTGCTTAAGAAATCAAAATAGTTCCAAGAAGAAAAAAAAAATCTGCAGCTGCGGCAGCGCCCACACTGTTTCTGTGGTAAGTGATCTCCAGGAAGCGAGGTGAAAAGGCACTGCAGCATCAAGGGCTTAGTACCAGTGACATCACCTGAAGGGAGAAAAAAAAAAAAAAGATAAAACGCGGATGTTGCAGAGGACGGATTTAAACGGCCTAAAAATGGCTTCCAATTTTGCTCAAGGTGCCACTCCGCCGATTTTACACGCCGAGATCGGTTTACCAGCGGTGCTTAGTGCCACTCAGCCTGTGATCACGTCTTCTGCTGCACACAGGATCCACGCCAAGTCTGAGAAAATAACCCCTGCGGTCTTATTCATAAAAACCTTCCGACTGTGTTTTTATGTTCAAGATGATCAAAACTGATCATGAGTCTGTTTTATAAATGCTTAAAGAGCCCCCGCACATCCACACAGACGTTTTTACTTATTGTGGCTCAGATGTTGGAGGAATCTTATTGATAATAAACAGTTGGGTTGCATTTTGGGAAGTGTAGTATCCAACGTGTTTGGAGCTCCACCCATACTAGGGGCTTAAGGTTGGGATATCTCTGCTCAGGTTTTCTCTTTCACAACTGCCACAACTTATAGTAGAGCAACACAACTTTAAATCTTCAGGTGCTCAAGTCAATACTGCAATTGGATAATTAGCTGAAATGACTGAAAACCTCTGCAGGGTGTGCAAGTCCTGGGTGGGGAGTCCAACAAATTAGTCAAACAAATGTTAAAATAGTGCACAAGATTCCTGCATTACTGACTGGAGAAATAATCGTACTATTATAGCCGGGATGTGCTGATGCACTGAGATGTAGGCCTCTTGTATGTTTTGTTGAGCGTTGTACAGATGTAGCGTCACTTTAACAGTGACAGTGATGTCACTCAAAGCCCAGTCTGTACATGAGAGGAGGTCTAATCTGCAAATTCTTGGTGAAAACAGTGTTTAGGAGCAAGACGCAGAGATTCCCGAAGCATAGGACCTGCAAACGTGAAGTGAGTGTTTAAATAAAACGTGTTTGGCGACCTCTCTCTCTTCTTCTTCACAGCAAAACACAAGCAGTGTGAGTATCTGCCTTGCTGTTGGCAGCGTTAACACACACAGGTATGAAGTGAAGTGGGCAGATTAGCTAGAAAACAACACTAATTGCTTTGCGGGATGGCGCCAGGCCGCCGTGGCATCCCTGTCCAGGTTCCACCGCGGCTCTGATGCCGCTCTCGGCCAGGCCGGCGGGTTACCATTCAGGCCACGTACCCGCCTGTAGCGGTAATGAGAAGTGCCTCGGCGTTAATGAGATAAACACAGACATTAGATTGGCTCAGCAGGAGCTCGGAGGAGAGGAGAGGGCGAGAGGAAGAGGAGAAGTAGGTTGGCGGGTGAGACGGAGGAGGCGAGAGTAAGAGAGGGCGGTGGGCATGGTGAGAAAAGATGATGTGAAGGAGCGATAGAGGAATATGAAATATTTACGGGGGAAAAGGCTCGGTTAATTTCTTTACAGTGTGAAGTGGAGCTTCATTAGAACTGGAACAGAGGTGACGAGTATATTTTGCCTGCAAAGCGAGAGAATAAGCTCTGCAGAATGATAATGATGATGACGCTCGTAATGGCAAGGTTGATAATAAAAAACATAACACACTGTGGAGTAACAGCTATTTTATTGGACGAAATGTTGAAATATTCATGCTCCATATGCTGCGTGACAACTGTACCCCTTTTTCATGTGCACACACACTCGGGCTGTGAATTGCCAAGTGCCTGCTGTGACATTATAACCATATCTATCATTAAGCAGTCTTTTTCCAGGCAAAGCGGCTAATGAACACACACAGGAGTGGAAATGACTTTTGTGTGCATCAACATTCGTGACGCAAGGTGGAGTGTGTGTGTGTGTGTTTGCATGTTGTGTGAGTTAAAGAGCCTCTTTCATCAACTCCTGCAAGCTCTGTTGCCTGAGTGAAGTTTATTGTTTCATCATAAAAGCCCCCCCCCCCAAAAAAAGATCCCATTAAAGCACATAAACTTCACTTCCAAAATAAAAGTGCATTTGGCAGCCTGCGGTATTTTCTACCTGAGGACCGTTTGGATTATTTTTTGAAGAGGGGTTGTATGAGGGCTGAGACGATTCGTCAGCATAATCAACGTCACTGATTCCCAAAATACGTCGATTTGCGTTTCTCGTGCAATGAAATTAAATCATCTAAAGTGCCGACCGAGACAAAACAGCGTAGTTCTCTGTTAGCTCTGTTAGCAGGAAATGTTTTACCTGCGCCATCCAACATATTATACACTGGTTTATATTTTCAGTTTAATTTAATGGCTCCAACTGACATTACAGACGGCCGCTAGCAAAAAAAAGTAAGTAAGTTTGTGTCATGTGACTTTTATTCTGCGAGGTAAAATGACTGTTTTTAACCCTGGAGTTTGGTTGGTTTGGAGAGCGAGAAATGGTGGTTTCCCATCGGAAACTGCCGTCTGACGGCAAGATAATACAGAGAAAATCTAAGAAAATCTCGACCAGCCCTGTAAGATGGATCTGTAACACTGAAATTTTCTATGTGGCCCTCATGAGCACTTGGAAATGCTGCAATTAAAATCTAACAGACTATCAGTATAATTTTTCTTACCTCTTAAACTTTTATTCTGAAAGGGGTTAGTGCTGCGTTCGCTGGTTATGATAATGAAGAGTATCTTTTATATTAAACTGCAACTTTATGCGCTCGGTGCCACACTTCCTTTATTATGATCCTTTATTTATTGTTGGAGATTCAAACATTATTAGAACCTTATATCTCGTCTGTGTCTGGTTCACGGCAGCCTGATCAATTTCTCATGAAAAATAACTGCCAACCTCTGATAAAGATGAACCAGAAGTTGCAGGGATCACTCACCTTGTCACTGAAAAATAACCTTGTTGCATCTGTGTCCCTCTTTTTTGATTTGTGTTGTCCAGGTTCGGTAAGAAGAAGGACGACAAGAGCAAAGCCTCTAAAAGCAAACTGGAGGCCGTGAGCGAAGACGAGCTGGACAGGATCCCTGACAACAGAGACGGGTATGAATCAGACGTGGGTGGGATACAGTGCATCTCTGTGTTGGTTTTTTCACAGTTCAGAGTGTCCAAAAAATAAGATTTACAACACACAAAAAAAACAGAAGAGCTGCAAGAGCCAGAAGGTTCACACAATCCTAGATGAGCGTTTGCCAGTGTAGTAAAGTGCTGTGATTGACAACTTACCTGACAAGTTGTGAATCATCCTGATGGAGCAACATGCCCCCACCTCGTGCTCCAAAACAACTGCTCAGTTGAGTGTGTAGTAAAGCACAACTGACTCAGACTGCAGGTTCAAGACTAAAGAAAAAATGCTCACTCAAGAATATAAACACTTTTGTTATTGCTGCCGTTTTTCATGAGTCGAAGTAAAAGATCTGAGTTTTTTTTGTTGTAACTGCCTCCTTTCGTCCCGTCTCGCAGCTACGATCCGCGTTACGCCGAGATCCACTCCGGCCACGTCACCCCGGCCTCCCTCCCCGACCTGGAAGAAGACGACAGCGACCCCAACTACGCCCGCATCAACAACTTCCGCCAGCCGCCCTCCCCCCAGACGTTCATCAGCCGCACGCCCTCCCCCGCGGCCCAGACGGCGGGTCCCAACCCGCCTCAGGCCTCCGCCGAGGAGCTGGACGGGCTCTACGCCAAGGTCAACAAACCCAGACCCCCGCCCGCTCAACAGCACCAGCATCAACCGCAGGCAGACAGGTGAGAGAGCTGCTCCCTCTCTTGATTTGACCTCACATGTTCTGTCACGCACGTGTGTTTGTTTTTTTTCAAATGCGTGTGCGGCATTTGCATCCACACACAACTTGTGTGTGCAGCGGTGTACACACACGCACAAGGTCACGGACCGTGGGCTTGACCGGCATGAGTGAGGGAGTATTTGCACATATCTACATTCATGGTCTGCCAAGCCGGAAGATGCATAAAACATGAGTGCATGCTTACACTGTAGTTACACACTCATATATGCACACACACCCACACACACTTATACAGTAATGCCATGAATGATTTATGGAAACTCTTCTGTTGTGTTTGAAATCATTTTGACCTTTGTAAATCTTTAAAAATCTCTAAAAACATGATCATCATCTCTGCTTGATAATTACAGTTTTTTTTTCAGAAACATTCATAAGAAGTGGGAGGTTATGTGCATGAAAGAAGTTTGTTTGGGGTCATTTTTACTGCCAAGCATAAAATATGGAGAAATATGAATGTTTTGCATGTTTTTCCTTCCTTTTAAGATTTTCCTAAGGGCTCACTTAGAAGTCCCACTCCCACTGTAAGGTGTACTATTTGCAGACAGGCACAGTGTCAGGGCTCTTACCCGCATCTCTTACTCATACGCACACGCACACAAAATAAAACAGGGTTCAGGTGCAGCAGAACACATCCCAGAAAGCACAAGGTTGCCTCCGCTCTCCAGTTTAATGTTGTCTGAATTTTAAAGCCGCAGCGCTTCTCAGGCCACCAGCTGTATCCCTGTCTGTTCGCACTTGGCACCGTAATGCGTTCTAGGCAGAGTCAATCACCCGCAGCCGGCTCCTGATACAGATATGAATACGACTGGAATCACTCAAGACAATCTGAGGTGTCCGCCGGTGCCATACGATGAATAATATATGTGAATGCAAACACGGTGAAGTCAGAAAGGGCTCAGGCGGCGACACTTTTGCTGTGTTTGCTCTGTACACATCTGTTTTAAAATGAAAGACTGCGAGGGCAGGAAGTGCAAACTCTCAGCCGTGATTGAAGGAGTTAGGATCCAGGATGTGCAGCCTTTCTTTTTTTTGGACACAACCCCCATAAATTTTAGGAGACAAACGGCTACATAACAAAGCAGTCATTTGTTAAATATTCAGTGCAAATCCTTTGCCGTCAATAACTGTCTGAAGGCGTCTTCAGACAGACAGACAGACGTCTTCACTGCGTTTGTTCCGCCAGGCCTTTGCTGCCACACATGCTCAGTTGGACAGAGGTCAGGTGACTCCCTCTGCCAGTCGAGAACATCATGTTTGGCCACAAAAAAAAAACCTCAGTTGCTTTGTCTCCATGTATGACATCACTGTCTTGCTGCACTGTTGACACTTAGTTGCAGCTAACTTGGCATATGGAGTTTGGTTTTCTCGAAGGCCTTTCAGATCTTCTGTTATAAATTAGGTCAAATTGACACTAACCACATCATAAACATATTATTTCAAATTATATGGCTGGAACAGACCTACAGCTGTGTGCAAAACATCGCTGCTGCCTTGATCAGTGAGTCTGTTCGTATTATTTTGTGACTTTTGTGTTTTAAAGGAGAAATATGTAATATATTTACTGTATCGAATCAAATCTTATAAGTAAGGAGGCTACAAATGTCCTATATTGGTTTCCTGATGAGAGGAAATAAAAACAGTGAGATGGCCTGTTAACACTAGAGCTGCAACGATCTTTAATCAATTGCCAACTATTTTGATAATCAATCAATCGTTTTGAGTAAATTTTTGCGAAAGAAAAGTCTAAATTCTCTGATTTCAGCTTCTTAAATGTGAATATTTTCTTGTTTCTTTACTCCTCTCTGACAGTAAAGTGAATATCTTTGAGTTGTGGACAAATCAAGACACTTTGATCAACATTTTCTGATATTTTATCGACCAAACAACTAATTGACTAGTGGAAAATGATCGCCAGGTTGATCACGAGTTGAAAAAAATTGGTCCAAACAGGTGGAGCGCATGGACGTATTTTGATTTGGAGCACAGTGGTTTGTCATTTTGAAAAAGTCGGGTTTTGGAAACACCGCTCTAGATGTTAAATCGAGCAAAATGTGACTGGAGTTTGGCAGGCGGACGGCAGACAGTCACTAAACTCCTGCTGTGTATTTTCAGAACAGTTTGCTTTTGTTTTTAGGATAATGAGCTTAACTCTACTTTGACGTATATATATTGGCTGTTTCCCATCTGAAAAGGCTGTCTGACAGCAGGGTAACGGTGGTTAAAATATTGTAAATATCACGTACATTTGAACTGATTTTGATTTCTTTAGGTGGCTAAAATGTGTTAGCCGCTGCTTAGCTATTGCTCAGCTTCCATGCTAAGCTAACCATTGTTCTCCTGTCTGCTTCTCCAGACTAGAAGCGTGCCAGCTGGCATCTACTGTATGTAATTCACTGACTAAGTATATTACTGTAAGGGCTAATCTACTGCTATCCCTTTAAAGCTAAGACTTGGCATATGGAGTTTGGTTTTCCCATCTGTCTTTCACATGTTGTGTTATACATCAGGTCAAATAAACATATTATTTCATATTTTCTGACATGAGTAGACCTGCAGCTCTGTGCAAAGAAGGAACAAGTATTTCACTCAATCCAGTTTTAGGTAATAAAGTGTCAAAATGTCCTTGAACGTTAAGTAGAAGCTGTTCTCGGTGCAGCAGAAGGGTTAATGCCTGCAGAAGTACACGTATTATCAGTGTTGTCATTCCCTCCATATTATATATTATTACTGCTGAAGTTTTTGAGTTTAACTTGCAGCCAATTTTGTATGTCAGAGAGAGAAGGGGAGAAAATCGAGAGAGGATTCTAATGCAAATTTATCATTTCCCAGTATGAAATAATACAGGCCACATTAAAACTTCCCTCAACTTAAACTGTCTGACAGAAATTACTATTGACTTGCAAATCAAAAACTAAGCCCCAGACACCCAATCTCATCCAGAGAAAGAGAGGATACAGAGAGAGAGAAAGAGGGAGAGAGAGAGAGAGAGAGGTTGGACATGGAAAGGAGACAGATGGGAATGGAAAGAAGCGACAGACGGAGGGACAGAGAGAAAAAAGAAAGCAAGGAGAAAAGAGTGCAGAGAAAGGAGGAAGAAAGACAGAGCCAGAATGGGTAGAGAGAGAGAGAAATGGTGTTAGAAAGGCAGAGTAAATTCGAGAGGGAAGAAGTGACAGAGGAGAGGATGCAGACAAAAGAGGAGGAGGGATAATTAGCCACAGTCTAGCAGCCTGACAGATCTGTTAGACCACTTTAGCTCTCATCCACTAGTGGTGGGTACTTCATTACCAGCCTGTTTTCTCCCTCGGTTTCTCTCCGTCTCGGTGTCTCTCTCTCACACTCACGGTGTGTCACTTGTCCATTCTCTCCCCCCCATGTGTTTCCTTCATAATGTATATTAGATAGTCTTTAGCATTAGCGTGATGGATGAGGAGCCTTCTATGGCTTGTTAACTCTGAGTCTCCAGAGACACAGAAAGACAGAAATAAATGTCTAATAATGTTGTTAGAGGGAGGTCATAGTGCACCTGTTGGCTTATAGAAACAGTGCATTTGTTGTTTTTGTTGTTTGCCTTTGCATACAGAGGTTTTAAGTGGTTTATAAAGTCTTAGCGATCAGTATTTTAAGGATAAGCCTGGACGTATTTTGTATTTTATCTGATTTTCAACAAATCCCCTCAAAAGACCAAAACCAACAGTAAACTGAGTGGTACTGGCTGTGTGGCTCATTCTTCTGTGCCATAGAGCTCCACTGTTTCTTTGTTTTCGTGACAGATGATGGTGATGATTTCAGGACTTAAGCAGAGCAAGAGGGGCGACAACATGCAACAAAGGGGCAACTCGGATCACGCCCTCTCCATGCAACTAAATATATATCAATCCAGAGATAAAATAGTCCCTGATGATTGCACTATTTACCCCCTTTTTGAAGAATGTTTTTGTAAAAAACTACAGTGTCCAACTGTTAAGGGTGAAGCTATATTTTTGTGACCAGATTTTGGTTGGCTGTACGTGGATTAAAAACCAGTTTGCTGAGATTAATCCACATTTTTTCTGAAGCTTGTAGCTGACCCTTCCTAGGTCCCGCCCCTTTTTTGCTCTGTGCTCCAATTACAGTTGAGCAAGCTTGGTATCTGGTGGAACCTCGGCCAAGTTTCGCCTGTTTACCGAACTTCGATATGCTATTGGCGCAGTTTGTTTATGTTGAAAAGAAACCCAAATTTTGCAGAGGAGCCTGTAAAAGCTAGTGTTAGCAAAGCCCTTGATAACTAGCTAGCTAACAATCGATGCTACCTTCAAATTGGGTCGTGTTTACCGTGTTGTAAGTGGAATTTTCCTGTTCACACGTCATGTACATGACATTTGCATGTCATAAACACAAGTTCACAAGTTCCATTTGAAAGCAGCATGATGAAGTTTAGCTAGCGTTTTTGCTAAAATCAGCTATCAGATGTAACTAGCTAGCTAACAATTAATTTGTGACTGGCTCATGTGACAAAAGGGAGTCCAGACAAGAGTTTTATTTAAAAACAAGACTAATTTACTAAAAACTAAGGTTAACACAAATCATAAGACAAAACTAAAGACAATAACAGAAGGTGGAAGGAAGCGACAGAGTGAACTCAGGGTCCTCGTGACTTCTATCAGCTGACGACCCGCCCATGTCAGCCAATAGCCTGCTGTGATAGGCCAGGACAGCCTCCAGCCACGGGTAGATTATAAGAAGTGTCTCCAGATGCAATTCAGATGATTTCTCTCAGTCCATCGTCTTCTTCTTTATTAATTGGGTTGCAATTTTTAGCTATACAATTAGCCAAAGCATTAATTACCTCTCAGGTTTCATTATTCGCCCACAAGTCGCACACTGCTGTAATGCAGATAGGCGAGGCCCTGTAGAGATACTTTTGGTTGGGTGTTTTGCCTTGAGGTGATATGTCAAAGACGAATTGCTTCTGTGGTAATTAAATTCGGCTTTGCAAACTGCAGATTACATTTGTTTTCTGCTAAAGTCTGTTCAGCAGAGAAACTTTCTGCCTAAAACTCTTGCCTTGTCTTTATCTGTGTGTAGCCAGGACGGTTCGCTTTGGCGGCACGTGTTCGTCACAGGTCACAGGGAAAAAACAAAATGCAGCTGTGTTAATTGCGTTAACATGTTAAATATTTAAAATTAATTGCAGATTTTAAGGGTTTGGTGATGAGAGCCATACACAGTTGAAGGTTAAATTAAAATTACTCCCCAAACTGTTTGTGGTAAACATCCATCACAGTTTACAGACCAACTTCCTGGCACGACTTTGACCTTTTGTGCTCGCTGTAGTTGAGTTTTCCTCTGTAGTGAAGGATTATTTTTAACCTTTATGGTGAACTCGCTTTCTCAATAAAGTAGACATCACTTTGATTAGCACAACGTCACCATAACTAATACAAATGACGGACAAAACTGTGAAAAGAAGATGAAGAATTGTCCTTTAAATACCGTAGGTGGCCATGTTGGATGACCTCAGAGGTATTCTACAATCACACCCATTCTCACCACACACACACACACACACACACACACACACACACACACACACACACACACTCCCTCATTGCCGTCTATTTCCATTCACGTCGCACCACCTGCGGCTTGGGCGAGGGCGCTCATTCACAAAGTCGGTGCATCTGTTAAAACACACGCTGCTAGCCGTGAGGTCGGAACCCCCCCGTGCCTCTCATTCACACACACACACACACATATATATACACACACACACACACACGGTCAGAAATAGACGCACACGCTCAGCCACCCACGTGTAATATTTCTGTGAGGAAGCCTGGTGTAACCTAGCAACAATGCAGTGTGTATGTGTGTGTGTGTGTGTGAGTGTGTGTGGTCCAGTTTGGTGAGTTTTATAGCACTGCACAAAAATCATAGGTGCAAGCTTGCTTACTTACTGTGTGTGTGTCTGTGTGTGTGTGTGTGTGTATATATATATATATACTCTATATACACACTCAACATAAATGTGAATGCAGTCCTCTACTATTTACTCTAAAATATACAGTTTTATCTTGAAAAAAAGACATTTATTAAGCACTGAACTGTGACTATTTCTCACAGGGATACAGATGCCACTTTTGTCCCCAGGAGGGCAAAGTCCCGCCCTCCTCTGCCTCTGATTGGCTAAAACCCCTTACCTTTGCTGATTGGATTGTTTCAGTTTAGACATGAGGAGTGATTGGTCAGGGTTAGGGTAAGAATATAAGGTCAGGCAGAGGCAGAGTTACACTCAAGGGTTCCAAAAGGGTTCCTCTTGAAGGGCTGAGGTTCTACCCAGAACTATTTACTTCTGAAAAACCTTTAAGGGTCCGTCAAGGGTTCTTTGTAAGAGTAATCATCCAGAGAACACCTTTTTTTAAAGAGAGGGTTGTTGAAATCCTTGAAGAACTCTTTTGTCAAGGGTTTGTTGAGGGTTCTTTGTACCAGAACATAAAAGGGTTCTCAGTAGAACCTACTTCTAAAAAAACCCTTGGAAAGTAAAAGGGTTCTCGATAGAACCCCCAGGTGGGTTCTAGATAAAATCCTTGACACATAAGAGTTCTCTGGGTGTGTTCTGCGTAAAACCCTTGTAATATAAAAAGCTTCTCGGTTCTCGAGTTCTTGTTAGCAGCCTTAGAGGGTGGAAACGTGCTTGATAGAACCCTCAGGGAGAGGCCTAGGTGGAACCATTACACCATAGAATAGTTATCTGAACTCTGAGAGGGTTCTACATGGAACAAAGGCTCTAACAGGAACTAAAAAGGGTTTTCCTATGAGGATAAGCT
>JAJHUR010112446.1:0-22524 GCA_027495735.1 Lutjanus campechanus | reverse complement strand
GGAAAAGAGACAGCACACACACACACACACACACACAAACACACACACACACACACACACACACACACACACACACACACTCAAAATGCTGCTCTTTTCATTATTGTCGCATGTCTTACCTAAGAGGCAAAAAAACTCACTCTGAGAGCAGCAAATTTTCTGTCCGGAACAATTTTCAAAAACAAAGGAAGCACGTTCAAAAGCATGTAGATGAGCTGCAGCCTTAATCACCACTGAGCCCGGTCTGGACACTTAAAAGCACACGAGCTCAGACTTTCCACACACAGGGCCACATCCCTGAGATCTTTATTATGATAATACCTGCACTCTTACAAATAAAGGTGCTAACTAGAACAATAGAGGGTTCCTTGGCTTGTGCACATCGTAGAACTCTGGTTCCTGGTAAAACTCCTTATAAAGGTTCCACCTGGGACCCGTTCAAGAGGTTATAGATACAACACAACCCTTCTATGGTGTAACAGTTCCAACCAACCAACCTCTGGGAGTTTATCTAAGACCCCTCTTATATTACAATGGTTTCATCTCAAACCCACCAAGTAGGTTCTACCGAGAACCTTTCCATGGTGTAATGGTTTCACCAAGAACCCTCTTTGGGGGTTCTATCCAGCACCTTACAACCTTCTAAGGGGGGTAATAAGTACCCACCAAGAGGTTTCTACCAAAAACCCTCCTATATCCTCAAAGGTTTTCATCTAGAACCCAACTGGGAGGTTCTAATGAGAACCTTTGCATCCCTCTCTGAGGGTTCTATTCAGAAGCTTTCGAACTTTAAAGGGGGCTAACAAGAGCCCACCCAGAATCCTTTTAAATTTCAAGGGTTTCATCTAGAACCCACTAACTGATATCTAAAATACTGTTTTATAAGGCTTTAACCTGTAACCCTCTTGACTTCGGAGGGTTCTATAAAGAACCAAATTATAATCTGCAGAATGAGGCCAAAACACAAGAACAGAAGTAAAATGAATTGATTAAGAGGATTCCAGATACATCTTCATTTAATAACATTTAAAACATGGATGAACATTGGAATATTTGGGCATGAGGATCTTTTAACACCCATGCCTAAAAAGGGTTCTTAACGGAACTGTTATTCTTAGCCCCTGGGTAGCCCTTCAGGGAGAACTCTTTTGGAACCATTATTTCTAAGTGTGTACTGCAACACTGTGAATGATAAACACACACACTCCACCGAACCCAAAAACATACACGTACTCATACTCTTAATTCTCTGCAGGTCTTTTTTTTCCTTCAAGGCGAAAGAAAAAACGAGTCTCTGTTTTTATCAGGGAACAGAAGACGCAGGTGGGGGGTCTGAGAGTGTGTTTTTTGTGCATGTGTGTATTTTTGCACTTAAGTAGGTGTGTGCTTGTGCAGAGTCCCTGCAGAAACTAGGGCTGTGCTTAAGGATGACTGCTGAAGTACACAGTCAGAGTAAGTGAGAGGAGGCGTAAAGGATGGAAGTGATAAATGATGAGGATTGTGAGAGATGAGAAACACACTCCAGCTTTGTCATTCACCTGCCAGAAGATGTTGTCGATGGTGTTGCCCAGGAATCCTTCTCTGTTGTCGGACGACAGCAGCTTGGGCCCCAGTATCGTCATGAACTCCTCAAAGTCCACCTGGCCGTCCCCTGCGGGCAGACACGCACAGAGAAACGCAGGGAGACAAACCGGGACAACAGAAAATCAGATTCACAGACAGGAAGGCTGGCAGACAGGAGCTAAATAATGCATTTTATGCTGAAGTTTACTTGCTTGCTGAAACAAAGAAAAGCGCCCTGAGACAGATCAACAGATGGATGTGCCCTCATCCATGACAAACTCCACTAATTCACCTTTCAAATCAGGTGTGTGCACCTGTGCGGGTGCGTGCTTGTGTTCGTCTGTGTGCCAGCAATTGTGGGACAATTTTTTGCGTTGTTACAATTGAGGGAACATTTCCAAGGGCAAAGGTCTCATTACAACTTAGTGGGGGACAGTGGTGAAATTCAGCCCCGGACTTATCTGCTTGGAGCAGTTTTAGCTCCACCTCCTACGATACTTCATGCTGTTTACGAGATTCAGAATTTAGGTGAATTATTAATGTTACATACCCTCTGCTCTCAGCAGTCTTTCGAGTGGACAGACTGTTAAACTAAACTCCATTCAAAAGCATCAGATTCATGGTAGGGACATGTTTATTTTTTTACAGTTAAAACTTTTGTTTCACTAAGACTCTTTTCTAAGTCATTTCCATCTACAGGAACAATCGGCACACGTCATTTACTCTGTAACATCATTAACTGACCTGTGAGGAAGTGTTTGCCATACACACTTGACGTGCACTACGCATATCGACTGGCCCAGCACTACAGCGCTTGCTGACATATGGCTTCATAACACTGAGCAGGATAAATAGGGGGGACATAAACAAAACCTTGAAAAAGAGTTGTGTTTATGTGTGAATTATTTCAAAAGTGCCTATACTTAATAGAATATTTTCTATCAATATATATTTTCAATTACATGATTTATTTCAAAATAATTTATTGGCGGGGACGGCTTCATGTTCTTTAGAAGTTCAGGGACTCTCGTTCCTCTTGCTCCTCCGGGGTCTGCACCCAAGAACATTTTGCAAATTTAAATTCAAGGGACACAACTTGTGAGTGTTTGCATTATGTATTCTACTGCTGCTTGTTGTTAGAGATAGCAATCAACAGGCAGTGTCCCGTGGAATTAACACTCAGTGAATATCTCCACTACAGCTTGTCTTGTAAACTGAGTTACTGCATAGTCTTTTATACAGTATATTACCAATATTGATTTTACCACCAGTTTACAGCGTTATCTTGTGTTCTGTTTATTGTTTCTTATAATAAGCAGCTGATCAGAAGCATTAGTGGCAGTCTGCACATGTCTCGGTGCTGCTGTGTTAGTATTGGTAGTAGGATGATACTTTATTTTATGGGTCTGTAATTTCTGAATCATTTCCAAGAGGGTTCTTGGAAGGAACTATGTAATTTGGTACTAATTACAGGGGAAAGAGACACTCTTCAAGTGGTACTCTTGCAGTAAATGAATTATAATTAATTGCTGTGTAACTTAGAGAGTCTTAGTCAGTGCACAGCAAGCCAGTAGAACATGCAAAAATGTGAATTTGAATCAGAATCAGGTTTATTGCTGAGTAGGTTTACACAAACAGTACAAAGCACAAAAGCATAAAGTGAGATAAAGAGCAAATACTTCAAGTCAAGAGGCACAAATAGAAACTAGAAAACTGACACTAAGAAATGGAAAAATATCATGATAAAATTATGATAAAATTAGAAAAAAGAAAGCAATCTGAAAAAGATGTGCGCTAACATAATGCATGGACTGATTGTGTAGACCAGTGACACTCAACTTGCAGCCCGTGGACCAGATAGGGTGCCAACTGGCCCTCTGACTCACAATAAAAGTAAATTGATTGAGACTGTTTTTCCAAGGAAGAAGGGACAGACATAACTGTTTTGTATCATGGGGCTGATACAAGAGAAGACTGATCTTTGTGTGACGGCCTTTCAGGACGTACAAAGAGCAGCGGGATCAGACGGTGAGCTATGCAGGAGAAGACAACTATTAGCTGAATAGGAACAAAAGTTACACAGAAATGAGGATCATTTTGATCCCATAAATGTGTAGTTCATACTAAAAGAGCTTAAATATGCTATTTATTCTGTCCCTGGAGCAGTTTATGTTTATGGTTTATGAATCATTCCTACATTTCATTGATTGCATGAGGGAAGAGACTCCAGCTGTTTAATGTTGTATAAACTTTCAAACATTACAAAACATTTACTATTAAAGTGCAAACTGCAGTTATTAAATGCAGTAAAATATCAGACTTGTCTGTCAGTACTTGCACCAAGTTAATTTAGTCAACAATATAAGTTAATAAGTCAGTTAACTGAAAAATAAAGAATTTTAAAGAACAAGACAAGATGTAGTCATATTAATGTTTATTGATTTCATCTGATAAATAACATTATTATTAATGTTTTTGATTAACTGGCTCCTGGCCTCCTCTCACTTCGCAAAAGTGGTCCACGGGCAAAGCAAGTTGACATTGATGTTAATGTAATGTGTTGTAAGCCTACATTTTAAATGTATGGAGACTTATGTTTTCAATGGCTTTTTTGTTCTTTCAAGGAAATTCTTTTCCAGCCATATTAGTGCCAAATTGCACTGTTCTTTCCAGGAAATGTCTTGGAAATACTTAAAAAATGAAAATGAAGCGTAAAATGAAGCATTACCTTGTAATACAGTATATTACTAGTATCAAAAAGCAATGAGTTCTCTGCTCTGAAACCCAACTGCACTTTCTTAAAAATGCGGCTTTAAATTAACATAATATAATCTTACATTTTAAGGCTACTTTGCCTAAACCCTGGATAAGAAGATAATGCCAGAGATCAGTGGATTAAGAATTCCGCAGGCAGGATTTAATGATAATATAAAATTAATCATCTGTAGGACCGCACAGGTTTGTCTAACACCTGATAATAATTGACATTCTTAAACTAATTGTGCCTGTGACTGCTCTCAGTGCTTTCCTAGTGCCGACACGGAGATGATAGAAGTCAGAGGTAGAGGACTCAGCGATGCTGTGTCTCCTCAGAACAAATGGCTGCGCTGCTTTCAGATGTTCAAACTACTCACGGAGGCAAAAGCAAAAAGCTTTTAGCTTTGACCTTTGATGTTTACCACGAGCTGTGGAATCAAGAGCAGGCCGATAAGAAGCAGTTGAAAGATTGACTAGCTTGTTTGTGATGCAGGGACTGCTTAAGAGTAATTGCAATCCTCTGTGAATTTACAAGCAGAGCTAGAGTTTAAGGAGCAGGAACGGACAGGTTCTTATTGTCTCCGGGGGAATTTGTTTCTGACAATTGACCACCTGCTGCTCTTCAGGCAGTTTAGAAACTGTTTTGCAGGAACATTTTGAAGGAAGTTGTAACTCACAATCCCATTTTGCCTCAAGCAAGTGCAAGATGCATTAAGTTTTGTGGTTTTGGCATCATTTGAGTAAGTTTTTTATTTAAATCACATTAAAAATAAACACATAAAAACATTCATATGGCTGCTTTCTGTGGAAGGAAAATATTGTTCTTCAACTTGTACACATCATAATTTAATATGGACACATTTACTAGAAAAAGACATTATGCACATGCAGTTAATGTTAAACAGCCACACACTTCTGTCCTTCTATGAAGAGGCTGACTGTGTTTCTGCATGTGTTTGCATGTGTGCGGGCATGCTCTGAGCATGCACCCAAGTGTGTGTCCTTATGTAGTGTCTCACCATCCATGTCCAGTCTCTGCATGATGATGGCCAGCTCCACTTCACTGGGCATGTAACCCAGGGAGCGCATGGCCATGCCCAGCTCCTGTTTGGAGATGAAACCATTCCCATCACGATCCAAAACACGAAACGCCTCACGGATCTCTGCACGACAAACACACAACATATTACTGTACATTACTGTCCGTCTTTACTGTCACACATCATTGCATTTCATTCTGGAAATATTTTATGAAATCTATTGGACATATATGTACACACATACATATATACACACACACACATAAATAATTATATAAATAAACTGTTTATCATACAATGTTTTGTTGAGATTGTGGTGGATCTATTTACTCTCTATATGAAGTTAAATGTGTGATTTCTGGGGCTGCCCCCTGAAAGTCAAAGATTCAAATCATCAGTCAGAAACCTCTCAGTCAACTGAGATTCTGCAAGTTGAGCAGTCACTTTTGTTTGTTTTGTTTTGTTTTTGTCAGTCAGTGTGCAGTGTTCTTTAGGGACAGCTTGGTCCCCAGAAGTAGCTGCAGAACAGGCACTCCTATCTCCTTAAAATCATTCAACTACAGCAAGTCATGACAGGTACAGGCAGCTGTGGACTGGGACCCAGGGTGAGTCTAAAGGCCTGAATATACCCCAAAACTGATGCTTTTATGAACGGATGCTGACACCATGGATGTGTACTAGAGAGTCAGACCGAGGAGGAGGCGAGGCCTTGCCTGGTCAGACCTCGAAGTAATGTTATCCTCTGCCTTCTGCTCAGAAGTGGTGAATTTACAGCTCACAGCAGCTTAAAAGTTCCCATGAAATGGCTAGCATAGTGTTTATTGCTTACAGGTTACCTGAGAAACAGGCAGCTACTACAGACGTTGATTGGTTTTTGCAGCAGCAAACAGCCCTGAGAGTTACGCCCACTCGCCATGCAGCTAAAGTGGTCTATGGATGTAACGCTAGGAGTGAGAGCTGTCTGTTCCCAGACTGAGAGCTCCCAGTGAATGCAGGCAGACCGGGACCAAAACAGCCTCCGAGACCAACAGAGGCCAGTTTGACAACAGAGAGTAGGCTACAGCAGAGTACTGAGGACTGTTGACAGGACGCCTCAAACTGCAAACAAGGTTAGTTATGACTCAAACCGTTATGAATTTTTGATCCATGGAGTTTTTATATTTGTAAAACTTTCCTTGAAAAAATAAATGTAAAAGTCTGTGACATCGTCACAATGTAATGTCTACAGGCCAAGTGAGAACTCGCATGTGGGGACAAGGGGGAAACACTACTGTGCATTTTCAGTGGGCTGTTTAACCAGAAAGTAAACCTAGAAGAGAAAACTCTATTGGCTTATGCGCCATTCAGGCAACTCACACACACACACACACACACACACACACACACACACACACACACACACACACACACACACATCCCCACATGGACGGACGGTGAACGGATGTATTCTCCTTCTATGCTCTGCAGCATCAAAAGTGAGAAAGAATTTCACAGGATGCAAATTCAGTGTACAGCCCAGAGTGCTGGATGAGGCATCAACAGTTTTTAATAATTTTCCATAAAAAGATAAACCATACCATCAAAAATACCAGTAAAAATACCAAGGAATACCTACAAAGTGACTTTGGTGTCATAGCTGGACCAGATACTGGTACAAAGGTAACATATAGCCCAATACATGGGTGATAAAAATGTTTGATATTTAGTGTAAAAAAAAAAAGTTGCACATTTCTGATCTGCCATTAGCATAGTTAGTATGCATAAGCATGGAGTGCATCTGTTGGGAAGTATCATCTAGGCTTTAACTTGGTTTGTTTGTTGACAAGAGTGGCTTGATAGTCTAGAATGAAAAAAGGGAACAAACAGTCAAATATTCAAATCTGATTCGACTGATTTGAATTTGAATTCTGACTAGGGTACAGCCGTGATGATTTCTTTGTCATATTGGTGCTGATTTGTGGCTCTTTGGTTACTTTGGGACAAGGCTGGGAGGTGTGGTGTACGATGTGAATGAGTCTTTCAGCTCTCCTTTACTTTGTCATTTATTTCTCGCTCTGTGTTTTGTATGTGTCCTAAAGGTCAGGGGCTTGTTGCAGCAGATGAAAATATCGGTTCATCTTTATTCTTTATTGTCATTTAAAACCCAAGGCCGGGACTTCATTGATTGACTGACTTCTCTGGTCTTTCCTGTGTGTGTGCACGCTGAAGAGGTGTGTTTCCCTATTTTATTCATTTCCTTTCATTCATCCATATTTGCCATGCTGTGACTGACTCTCTGAAACCTTTGTCATGTTATTAGAATATTTCTTTTCATTTTCACTGTACAAGTTCAATAGATCTGACTTGTATTTTTTGTCACTTTTCCCTCCAAATTGCCTCCTTGACGTGTGTTTGATCTTTGTGTTCCTGCATGACGTCTGTTATCATTCCCTTGTCTACGCTGCCTGTTACACTACAGACAGATCTCGTGGTCGTGTGAATAATGACTGTTGCATCTCAGGAGAAAAGGCAGAAATAGTGTGATGTTGTCATAGCGTTGCAATATCTCTTAGGGAGGTGGTTGGGGTGTGGCGTTGGGTCATCAAACTGTGACACTGGAGACCGCTGTTTACATCCTGTCTCTTACCTCTGCATTGGTTTCTTTTAATCATTAGCACAATCATTCTCTTAGATGAAATAGGTTATTATCAATATTTGTATATCAACAATGTATTAAATGACCACTTGTATGATGAAGGGGCTACTTGTAGTGATAAACTGTACAGAGAACTATCACCTGACTCTGCAGTCTCCTTCAGCTGCACTGCACTGAGTTTCAGCTCATTATTTTCATTTTCCACCCCACGACTTTACTGCATTTGGCATTTTCCTGATGCAATGGGCAGCTGTTTTCAGTGATTAAGCTGTACACTACCTGCACCAAACAGCAGACAGACACGGTTAGTGACTATAACTGGTGAACATAGTGGAGCATTTAACAGCTGAAGAGCCAAATATTTCCCCCAGGAGATGGTGGAGACCAAAAGCAGAGCTACAAGAGATAAATTATTGGACTTACAATCATCAGGTGGCCACAAACACAACTCCAAATGAATTATAATGTTGCTCTGTAACTTCTGAATGTGTATATAAGCAACATATTTGCTAACAAATTCACTGTATCAACTTAAAGTAATAATGTTTAAGATTTTCATTGAAAAAAAAAAAGTTTGTTTAGTCGAATGAAGTAACACAATGGTGACTGAGTCTATGGACCACTAATGAAAGCCCTTTCATTTGCAGAATAATATATAATCTAGTCATTCCTGGAGAAAAAATGGGGCATCAAATTACTGCAAATGCAAACCTTACATTTCCTACTGCTGCAGCTTCACATTAAAAGCATTTAAAGAGAAAAGAGACAGCATTTAAGCCCCCTTGCATTTCCCAGTGGTATTATTGTTGTGCTGCTGTGGCAAAGACAACAGGTGTATTGAAATTTGTTTCCCTGATGATATGACCTTACCTTCCTCTGCTGCATCTAACTAAATCCTTTCAACTGTGGAGGGCACCGCTACAGGAAACACTATGTGATGGGGGAACACACTTTGACATAATACCAGATGGCTTTCTGCTTCCTCGGAGCCTAACTGCATAAAGAAATTATCAACACCATTTTGTAAATAATAGAGAAGAAAGAAGCAAGAAGCACTGAAAAGGTACATTGAAATTGTCACAATTTTATATTGAATTTGGGAACAGGCATGTGTTATTGTAATGATGTGCATGGTATAGTAATAACATAGTTTAAGTTATTGCTTTGCACCAACAGGGGTTTACATCGGGCTAGGGAGGGGTAACATCAGAGGAAAATATTAGAAGACAAAGTGTGATTTTGTTTATTATTTAAGTCTATAATGGAGACATATATTTCCTGAGAAAAAGCATGCCCAGTGGCATGATTTGATATCACTATTGTATGGCCATTACACGGTGCAGTCAACATTTACTTCATAATGATAAGTTACAGCAAAAAACTTTCCACTTTATCTGGTGAAACACACTCTGATGTATATTTTGAAGCAGCCAGAGGAAATGCAACATGTTTGTCAGTGAGATAAGTACAATCTAAAGCCCCTTTTACACTGCACATAAAACCCACTAACACTCACTAACATCTTGCTTTTATCACAAGTGGGAGAGGGTCATTCCTGGGTCAAATGACTCTGCAATATTCATGTGTATTAATCGCCTATTTTTGCCCCCTTTTTTTTCAGCAGCGGCAATAAAGGCTTGTCACCTCCAACCGTAAGTTCTGTGACTCTTTTGCCCTTTTTTCATACACATGTGCTGCTTCGCTTGACTCAGTTTGATTCAATGCATAAGCCCAGCACAGTGTAGTGTTTTGCCCTGACACCTGTCATTTACATTTACAAATGAAATGTCTACATGGTAATGGCTTATAAGATACACTGTTTCATGTTTGAAGTGTTGTTTTTTTCTTCAGACATGTGCTGAATGTCCCAAGTAGGAAAACACACACACACACACACACACACACACACACACACAAATACTGGAAGAATCGCTAACTCTGCCGATTTTCAATTAAATGTTGAAACTGTGACACTAATTATAAAGCAAGAAATGATGGGTTTTCATTGACAGTAACTTAACACAACTCCTTCCCAGCTGAACATAAACATGAAACAGTGAAATAAAGCATTTGCCCAAAAATACAAATATTGATGCAGTAGAGAAACTAAACTACAAACCACAGAGATTCAGTTAGAAACTGCAGAGTCACACACACACACACACACACAGACTTTTAAAATGCCTTTCTCTCTGCTGTTCTGCATGCACAAGAGTTGACACAGAAAGGCAAGCGAGTCTACTGGCACTGAGAAAAGGGTCAGTCACTTATGTTTAGCGTGTTTAGTCGCAAATCCTGCATATGAGTGCTAATTGTTAAACGGTATGAAGGATTCTAACATCAAAGGTCAACTTTGTCAGAGTTGTAAACATTCACTTTGTTAATGACCAAGCCCTAACTGTTGTGGTCACAGATTAAGACCATATGACTCATTTCTAACCATAACAATGTTGTCTTGACATCAGAGACACCAGACCAGAAAATGCTAATACCTGTCAATTTCAAGGGCAATGACAAAGGACGTACTTGCTTTTAAGATTTGTAGACTTGTTGACTTTAACGAGTTGTAACCCTTAAAATTTCTTAAAGGAGCAATATAGCAATAGCGCAATAACAATTCTGCATCCAAAAAGGAGTAATGCAGTCCCAGTAGTGAGTTAGAGCCATAGATTGTATAATAAATAGGTTGAATCCCTATTTAATAATAAAAAATAAAAAAAGCCCAGTCGAACTTTAGTGGCTGCCTGTTGCCACCCAGACGGCATTGACATATTGCTCAGTTCAACCGTTATAAACATGTACTCCTTCTAAAAGATTATTATTGATTTCTTGCAGCTCATAAACAGATACTTACTCATTTGGCATTCATTTGGCATTCATTTTAACCCTAATTAACATGAAAAAAACAATTATTCTGGCCTGGATTAGACATGTCAAAGGAGGACACCTAGCAAGTATTTAAATTTAGCATGTTCCCTTAATCTCTGATAACATATCATGGTCATTTTTATGATAAAGTACAGCAAATATATTGCAGATTTCTCCTTTAAAGACTCACACAGTGTTTCATTTGTATGATTGTGTTGTCAGCTTCATAAAATCTCAAACTGTAACAGTGAGCGATCAAACGATGTGAGTGAGAAGGACTAATCCATGAGATGAAATTAATGATTAACAGATTTTTAGCAGGTAAATGGTGCTGAAAGGTGCTTCCCCGGTGCTGATAACAGGCTTTCCCATTAATGGGAAGTGCCGCAGCCTTTCTCTCAGGCAAATCAAGGTGAGGGTGATCTCCCACCCTCCCTCCTTTCCTCTCCCCTTCTCTCCCTCTCACGCTCTTTCCTTGTCTCTCTTCATATCTATACACTTATTGTATTTTACAAACCCTGCGGGGCCTGTACCAATCCCTCCACACAGCACAATCACCACCAGTACTGCCAAGAGCATTTCCGACTCTCTCCTCCCACATAAAAGGCTTCCTTCTGACTTGGAATTGTAAGTAAACGCACACAGCTATCTGTTCGTGCAGCACAATTACTCAAACCTCTGAGGACCCTCTTACAAAACACCCTGGTCAATCTCTGGCTAATTACTTGTCAATCAGTTGGCACTATCTGCGCGGGGGTGGAAGGGGGTGAGGCGGAGCTTTGGGCTGGGGTGGAAGTGGTCGAATTTATCGACTTGATAAAGACAGCAGGGACAGGAAAGACTTTGCAAGTCTTTATTCAACATCGTTTCACAGGCGAGCGCTCCATTCTGCTGTGGATCTCCAACACTTCAGGGGTGGGAGAGGGTGTCATTTCAGCTGGCATTCAGCGTTTGTGCAAATCTTTACAGGAGAAACACAATCAAGAAGAGTAATAGCCTGCTGCACGATGGAATTCAAATCACAATTTCCCCAAGACTAATCCTTTTCCTAACTTAAACGATGAATTTTGCATGAAGTTCATCTCTCTGTGTCTCTCTCAGGCTGCGTGTCATTAATATTCTCGTCCTGACATGCTGCTCCTTCCTTTCCTCTGTGTAATAAGTCCGTCTCAGATCTGCCTCCTATGTCTGTCTTTGCTCTGTCAGTTGCGTGAGAGTCGAAGTTCAGTCGCAGCCCCCATCTGAGCCTGTAAATATCCCCTACGGCTGATAACTAGACTTGAGCGCCGTGCCACCGCCTCTCTTTCTCTCTCGCGCTAAATAAAGTGAGAATCAGAGGCGAGGGATTCGGGAATGCGGGTGAGTGTGGTGTGCGGCCTCCAAAAACAAAGTGAGATGTATTTGTATGCAGCTCAACAGTGAGGAGTACATTTTCAATAGGGTACGAATGAGCTGGTCTGTGATGTATTGCTGTGCGATGCCTGTGTGTTTGTGCGTGAGCATGCAGCCTTGCCTTTGTGCGACTGTGTATTACGAAGTCAACCCCCCAGGACTGTACATGTTCTCACTCTGATTGATGAAATGCCTCAAAAGCAGAGAAAAGGAGAGCGGCGATCCAGCGCAGGGGTGATTAACTAGCCTTCTATCTGCGCTAACAGATGATCCTAGAAGAACCTTCAGCATCTCTCTGAAGTGGGATTAGGAGTTTTCAAATGCTGGAAGCAAATACCACGGATATTTTGTCCACATCAAACAATCCCATTGGTTGCATTGGATCTGTGTCTGACAGGGCCTAGATAATGCCTCATCATAATGTCTGGAGTCTAAGAGTCCGGATTCAATTTATATAATAGCTCTACATAGGTCCAAACTACTTTACCCTTCATGCTGTCCTTGACAAACAAAACACAGACACAGAGGCCAACCGGACTAATGATGATGAGATGCTTCAGTCACTGTACCAGCTTCAGTGCTCTAAAGCAACCGTTTCAATGAATTGGGTTGAGTCAAGTTGTGCACAAGGGACATTGGATTAAAAGATTTATGAGACAAAGTACTTCATACCAAAGCTCATTCGAGCAAACTACAATAGGCCACATGTATAAACACAAACAAACAGCTTCAGTCAGAAACACACTCTCATGCTCGCGGTCCTCACTCGGTGAAAGGATTAGCTGTTTAGCTTTCCCACCAAAGCAACCGATTTCAGAAATATATGCACTCATTACAGTGCAGAAGGTTTTGTTTTCCGCAGCTCGTCAAAAAAAAGCACATGTATGTTTACGTCATGGGATCGTCTCAAATCAGGACCCAAATATAACCACATAGAGTATGATTAGGATGCCTCAGCACCCATTTTTAAACTAAATGTAGTTTAGTTAGTTCATAAGGGTTTTGTATCACATTTAGTCTTTGCTATTTAAAGGGGCTTTATTCATCATTCATCATTCCAATTATTCATGACTTTGTCTGTCAGTTTGTTCCTAATGACTTCTTGTCATTGTTTTCTGTTTCTGTTTTGATTAGTGCCTTTTAAAAACACCAATCTGTTGGGATCCTGGGGGACCCCAGTCAAAAACACCCAAATCTGCCTGTTTAGTTTTAATGGATGGAACTCTTTACTGATTGAGGTCATGTTTGCCATGGGTCCTAATTCAGTATGACACACTGTCAGGGCTGTAGGGGCACTCTGTCATCATCATCAATCATTTTGAAGGAGACAGACACATAATTTTCTTCATGTGCTCTGTCTATTTTTACTTTACACAATATGCAAATTTACTGTAACTTAATAAAAATAATAATAACCTCTTTTTCTTTAGATGACATTAATTACATAACTAATAATGTTTTGAGAAGACATAAGTAAACATTTTGCTATGATCACTGCTTCCTCCTATTCTTGGGGTCCCCAGGGACCCCAGTCAGTATTCTTATTAAAATATGTTAGTAGGATGAGAGTTAATCATACGGTGTTATATAAGAAAACACTAATATGAGTCCTTTTTGAAGTAGCTATATTTAGAAACCTTGTTAAAAAAGATCTATTACCCTGGTAGAGAATAAATATGCTCAGTATATTAAATTGTAGTGTGTACTGTACTTGCAGTCAGAGTAATCATCGGTATACTTCAAGTGTGTTAATGATTAGCTAACTTCAAGTTTGTTTTGGAACAACTAATTTTGTACTAAGTGCACTAAGTGTACTAATGCCTAGCAGCATAATTTCATACTGTGTGTTTAATTATGCAAAAAAAAACCATCCTTTTATGCAAGTATATTTGTAGTAACTTTTGTATTCCTATAACATATTGTAATCTACTTCAATATAAAATGTTTTACTTGGTCTGGAACTTACAAAATAAACATTCAAACATTTAAACATTCAAACATCTAACCATAATCAACCAGCAAACATTTGGTTGTTTACATACTGAACACATGGCTTTACTTCAGCTCAGACTGTCAGTTTGCCGTTTCACTTTTATACAGTCTGTTTAGCACATCGAAACAGGCCTTTGTGAGCGCTGGTGGCATCAATTTTCATGCAAGATTGATTGTAAACTTGGATTAGAATACCAATTATCAATAGATCCTAAGTATATTTTATTTCTGTCACTTCACTGAGTCCTGTGACTGATTTTATTTCCTAAGCACCATAATTGGAAACCAATGCATCCAGTCAAGCTCTCACAAAAGGGCTAAATGGAAAAACTTTTCCCCAGGAGAATTGGAGCGTTGTAACTGCATTGTTCCTGTAGTGAAACATTAATTGCTAGTACCTCACACTTTACTCTCATCCGCTCCCACCCCATGCCCTCTCCCTCTCTCTGTCGGTGCACTCACCGCTCAGCTCCTCTGTGGAGATGCTGGTGAGCTGGAAGGCTTCGCTGCCTTCCGTCAGGGAGCTGCTCAGGTAGTTGTCTGGATAGAGCAGGCCCGCCCGCACATGGTGGAATGGCATCTTCTCCCTGCAGAGCACACACATGCACACAGAGTCTAAATAAACCTTGCATGTGTGTGTGTGTGTGTGTGTGTGTGTGTGTGTGTGTGTGTGTGTGTGTGAGAGAGAGAGAGAGAGAGAGAGAGAGAGAGAGAGAGAGAGAGAGAGAGAGAGAGAGGAAACTACAGGTAAAAGGGATTTGCGTGTCGATGTGTGCATGTGTATTCAAACCCTGGATACGGTCAGGAGCCCTTTTTAGAAACACAATCTCCTGTGGAGGGAACATTGTTCCTTCCACTCTGCTAATGCTCATTTCTGGGAGAAACCGCTGTCTCCTCATGGCACAATCACAGTGACAAATTATGTAATCACATTATAATTCAATGGAGTCACACACAAAAAAACCCATTCCACTCTTATTGTTCTGATAAATACCATCAGAGTACAATCAGGAACTTATCTAGCCATCATTCTCATGCTGTCTTTCTCCTGCTCGCTTTTTGTTCACCTTCCTGTTAAGATCAATGAAAAACTGCCATGTTAAGTTGGAGATTCAATTAATTTTAAGTATAAAAGGTTCTGTTACCAATTCTGGAGAAAGACAGTTTAAGGTGGAGGAAGCAATCCTGGAGAAAGCTAGTTGATTGTTGAGTTCCCAGGTTATCAAATATGGATACTTTGGATTAACCAAAAATGGTTAATAGAACAAACAACATTAATTAAATACATTAAAACAACATAAAACAAAAAGAAAATCAGTCACACACAAACACTAAGAAGTTTGCAAATATTATATCAGATATTATATTAAAGATGTTTATTTTTATTATTATAAAATTGCTTGATTAAATACTTGATTCTTATTGGTCAATTACAGCACTCTAAGGTTATTTCTGTATAGCAGACTGTTGCTATGTACAGCAGACTGTTGCTATGAAGAACAGACCGTTGCTATGGACGTAGTTCTGATCATAGACTCTGAAGGATCAATAAAATAATTTGTAAATCCATAAAATCATTTTAAAATGAGTCATTTGTGTAAGTAACTATATACTAAGCTGGATAATGTGGATAATGTTCAGTCATTATTGGGAAATAAACCCTGACAAGGTGAAGCAGGATTTCAATCAGCCTGAAGATGTTTATTTATCCCTTACTTATTATGTTTATTCCTTTCTTTGCTATTTATCTTGGTAAAATGTCGCTATGGTGCTTCAAGGTTTGAAAAATAAAGTAATAATTTAAAAAATTCTAATGCTTTGGGTTGATGGCTTGGACAGAGACACTCAACACAACAATGACACTCAACAATCAGCCCAACCCAGAGCAATCAGTATTTAAGTACCCGGGAATAAGACAAAAATCTTCTCCAGAATCGCTTACCCCACCTTTAATTGATGAGTCTCATCATTACGTCATAAAATATCTACATTTTGGAAATGAGACTCAACAATCAAATATCTTACTCACCTGTGACTGGCCAAAGTCTCCCATCACAGGCTAATTTCAGAGCCAAGTCGAGAGGCAGAAGTCTAGTTTTCTCTTAGACCACTTGACTTACAACATGCTTAAAGGTTATCATACAACTTTTGCCCATTGATGCAGCCAAGATATTTATGTTGTAGACTTTATTGTTTTTGTAAATTTTCACTCATTTTGAAATTGATGATTTGATTTCACTCAAAGCACTTTTGTGACATGGCAGAGGGCGCCGCGCAAGGTGCCTCTGCTCCTCGGAAAATAACTATTCACCCGCACGCAACATATGCTTCCATCCAGATGATGTCTTTTTCAGAGACGCCCCTGCTTATTTCAGCAAGACAATGCCAAGACACATTATGCATGTAAAGAATTCAGAGACAGGCCTGCCTGCAGTCCAGATCTGTCTCCAACTGAAAATGTATAGCATACTATGAAGCATAAAATACGACAACCGAGACTGTTGAGCACCAGAAGTCGTATATTAAGCAAGAATGGGAAAGAATTTCACTCCAACAATTGGTGTCCTCAGTTCCCAAACGCTGGTGATCTATCACAGTGGTAAACGGGCACCTGTCCCAACTTTTTTGGAACATGTTGCAGCCATCTAATTCAGAATGAGTGTATATTTACAAAAATACAATAAAGTCTTTGCGCTGTATTCAATTGAATATAATTCAAAAAGTTTTTGCATATCATTGCATTCTATTTTTATTTACCTTTTACACAATATCCCAACTGTGCAGCTGACACTGAGTCAGTTTGCTGACTTTATGACTCCCCTCTACTTGTGTTTATATACTGTGTTTTATTCATTCATTTTTCCAATGGAGTCATATGTACATATATAGTATCAGTATTATCTAGCGATTATTCTTGTGTTGTCTTTCTCTTCCGCACTCTTTGTTCAGCCTCCTTAGTCCACAGAGGGACAGCGCTAACGTCCTGTCACTCGCCATCGTTTCTTCTACCCCCTCCCCATCAGATCTCCCGACTTGCACTCCCGCCCGACGCCTCACCAAGAGACCTCAGGGCTTGACAGGGCATCAATCAGCCACGACCCACAGCTGTCCTGTGATCAGAGCGATTCTCTGATTTGATTCACGAGAGTTTCCCCCTCTGAGGGCTTTCCCGGTGTAATATTTTGACACTTTGGCAATCTGCTTCATGTAATATTCCTGCCAATAGTACACGCTGAACTGAGCCGAGTCGAGGTGAGGGAGAGGAAGACAGATAGAGAAGGAGTGAGGAAGAGATAGAGATCCCCGAGAGTATTTCGTGAGCGGGCTGCTGCTAGACAGGAGAGATAGAGATATAAGTGGGGATGTCTCTGTTGCAGGAGACATGGTCAAAGTATAAACATTCACTCTCTCCTCTCCTCTCCTCTTGTCTCCTCTCCTCTCCTCTCCTCTCCTCTCCTCTCCTCTGTTATTTGAGACCTAAATCCTTTGTGTATCTTGGAATCAGAGCCAAGAGAGAGAAAGGACACAGACTGAGTGTAAAGACAAAGACAGTGTAAAAGGTTAAGAGCCGTGGGATGGGTGCAAGTGTGCGCTGGTGATCTGTAGAGGACACCAGGTGTGAAAATGGCTGTGTGTGTGTGTATTAAACACAGATAGGCAGTAAACAGTGCACAAAAAGGTGTGTATGTGCACATAGTTTGTGAGCTCTGAGGAAAATTAGTCTTCAGTCCATCTGCTCCTGGCTCTACTCTTGTCCCACCTGCACATTAAATAAACTCAATATCTGTTGAGTGTACAGTATATCTGTATCTGTTAAAGCCAACAACATGCAAACTTTTTTTTTAAACGGCCAGGTTAAAAAAATGTTAAGTACCAAAGGGCTGGAAGTTTACCTGTAAAGGAATTTAAATCTGTAAAACATTGTTTGTCATGTTTCGACACTTTATTACAGTAGTTTTCACAGTTGAAAAAAAACATTATGTACAAAAATACAGGAAGAAGCAAGGCACCTCTCTAATCCTTGATCAGCTTGGAATTTGAATAAAAACACAATGTCGCATCTAACATCTGTTTTCATTCAGTTTGATGTGCCTAAATTCCCGATGCACTGTAAAAAAAATAATCTGCAATAATGTAAGGTAACTTTGTTATGATTCAAAGCAAATAAACTTTTCTAGTCAACTAAACTATTAAATTAGATATTAATTCAGTTGTACTTGATAAAACATGTTCAATAAGAATATGATATTAAGTTGAACCAGAAACTCTTCAATCCCTCTAACATTACAAACTAATTTAATTTCCTTCCCTTAATTTCCTACATTTTCTCTCTCCTACAGCTGCAACTCCTCCAGTTGGAGTTGCTTTGTTCCAGCATAAATAAATAAATAAATACAATATGTGAAACTGCTCTGAATTTATCACATTTTAAGTGTAAGGGGCTACAGGGACTGAATTCAATTCTAACATGGACTGTAGTGTTTGAAAACAAACACACATGACTTGTCTTACTGTAAAGTGTATTACCATACGTTCACATCACCAGTGATACAGCTGCAAAACAGCCAAACATGGCTACATCGTCACTGTGTTGCTATTGAAGTGTTGCTTAGTGCTCGTTGATGTCAATCCGCGCTTGCGTGTAGCTTGATATCACAGTAAGAAAAAAGGGTAGGGTTAAATAAAACTGCAAACTGAATAATGGCAAGTTTTTCTTCAATTGTTTACATGGCACGGGAATTCTGGGGAGACGGGATCTGGACGTGGCAAACTCAGGACAGTCTCAAGCATTGCATGCTGGGAAGTCTGCGGATACGCTGATCATGTTTCTTTAAAAACTTAATGTAATGAGTTGATTGATCATTGCACAGCACATTCATTCAACTCATTTCAAGTTAACAGACTTCAAATTATAAGAACTCATACTCATAAGTTCTGAAGTGTTAAATAAATATTAACAAATATATAAGAAATGTTGTGTTTAATTAACTAATAAACAAAAAAATTTATATTTATGTTAAGTTAATGAAAAAAGGTTAGCTGATTCTTGTATAATTTTATTTTTTACAGTGCATGCTTAAACAGCCTGAGTTACTGTAAAACATTTTAATTAAAAAAGGTGTCTCTGTGCTTTTGGACATATCCAATGAATGGGCTAATTAATCTCCTAATGATCCTCTAATAAACAATAAACTTAGAATGTTACCAGTTTCTTTAAATAAAGTCAAAATAGCATGCGTTTTTCATATTTCTAAATGATCAAAGCACTTTTGGACTTTTTCTGCTACAGCCTTTCTTGATCTGGTATGATGAGTTTTTAACGCAGTACGAAACCGTCTGACTTGAGTACTGATGCCACAATGCAAATATGACCTACATAAGCAAATGAGTCCATCAGTGAGAAGACTCACGATAATTCATCTTCATGCCTGCCACCAGGTCGGATTCCCCTTGAATTCAGATGAAACAAGTCTGTTTTCACATCTTCCCAGGCAATGTTTGAGAATTAATTAATTTTAAGATCTAATTAAATGAAGAAAAAAGATCATCACTAAGAAGATTGGCAGCCACTCTATCACATTTCACCATGTCTGACATCACGTTTATTAGAAACAGCAAGAAAGCTTTTTTTTCCCTCCAGATTCTCACATCGGTAAATAAAACATTTGAAGAGATCACTGAAAAAAACGACATATATATTCATTCTAAAGAGACGGAGGAAACAAGAGCAGGAAGCAACAGGTTTATATGTATGACTACAAGACAAATTGTCCCGACATTGTCTGTTTTTTCGAATATGTTTTTAATTATTTCTAGTGGCAACTGATTAGGACTTCAGGTATGCCAGTACACATGCATATGTTTGAGTAAACATGTTGGTAATATGTGCATATTTCTTTTTGCTGTTTGTGAGTTGGCATATATGTGCAGATGCAGCAGATTTATACATGTATATATTCATGTATGTGAGCACATGCATACACATGTAAACTGTTTATTTTGAGTATACTTCTGCAGAAATGGTAAATTATTGAATCCATGTACATGTTTACATTTCGATGGTTGAATTAATGCATGCGGTTCCAGATCATGTGGAACATGCCGGTACTGTAAATGAGATGTACAATTATTATTTTTCCCCTTTAGATGGCGGTGGTGGGAACAGTTGAGCAGAAGATAATGATTTGTGTTTCCATCAGGATAAAAGAACTGCAAAGATTAGTTGAGCAATTGATTCGTTGATTCGATAATCAATTAGTCAGAATTTTTTTTCATTTCAGTCATTTTTTCAAGCCGAAATGTCCAACATATGTTGGTTCCAGCTTCTTAAATGAAAAGAATTTGCTGCTTTTCTTTGTCATTTATGATAGTAAATAGTGGCGTCACTATTCTCCAAATTCATGACTCAATAACGATTCAATTAGATTTTTCAGTATAAACTTTTTTGCGCTGATGGTTATGCCATTGTTAGACTATCTTGATATGTAAAGATCCATGGTTTTAGGCTCCTTTTTGATCGATTTTGATTTAATATTGAAATTGTGACAACCCCAGGATATGTCTTCAAAGACTTTCAAAGACTTCACTTCAGACTCTGTGATGAGCATTTTTCACTTTTTTAAAATTTTATTTTATAGACTAAACAGTAGCAAGATTAATCAATAATGAGAGTAATAATTAATTGCAGACAGTTCTTCAATATGTATCAGAGATCTGGTGTGCGTTTAAAAGTGAATATATTTATGCAAAACTGACTAAATCAAGAATTACTGAAATAAAAGAATCATGACGCAAAACGATGAAGATTTAATGGCTGTTCAATAAATGAAATCCCCCATAAATTCTTCAAGTCCTCAAATTAAACAGGGTCCAGCAATTATTTAATCAGTGGACAAATTAATAAGACATATGATGTGAAATTAATATGAGAATGTATTTTAACAGTCCATCTGCTCTAACAATTGTTCCCCTGACAGAGACACCCACTCACTCATGGCAAAAACCAGCAGACGCACATACACATACATCAAACTCAGTCACACGCTGAGTCTTTCTCTTTTTTTCCTTCCTCTCGCTCACTCGCTCCCTATTTTTTCTCCCATATATTTTTGGATTGTGGTTTTTCTACTCGTGAAAACACAGACTGTTGTCACAGAGACGGACATGAGAGCTGACAAGGACAAGCTTTAGCAGAAAGCCTCCATCTGATAAGTCTCATCGCCTGGCAGAAGGGAGCAGGAAAGAGGAGTGGCAGAAGGACAGACAGACAGACAGAGAGATAGACAGGTGAGAGGGGGGAGGAGGGGGGATGAAAGGAGAAAATGAAAGCGGGCTGACTGACAGTGTTTGAACTGTGGGGTCACCTGCGCCCCAGGGAGCCGAGTTTCAAGTCTTCAGTGTGGTGATCAGAACGAATTTAAGCTCAGACGGGAGGGAAGAGGCTGAGATGAAGGGAAAGGAGCAACACAGATTGAGCCATAAACTGGGAATGGGGAGAAAGGAGAATCATGTTTTTTCCTCACCTCCCTCTGTCCCCATGGAGAGAAATGCATTAGCAGAATGGCAGAAAAAAGCTGAGGGGTCACAACAGTATTTTTCCCACCAACACATGCATGAGGCTGCCATCACAAGCAGGCAGCCCTGACAAGACAACAGTATCCATAGAATCAAGCCTTATCAAGACAGAATCAAAGGAAACAGGTTGTTACTGCCGCAGCCACCAATTAGCCATCAAAACATGCAAAGCTGTGTGATTTAACTTCATCCAGGGACGCTCTGATCTGTTGGCTGTCCAGGCGGACTTCAAGATAAATCAACAAATTATTCTCTTTTTACTTCAAGCCACTAAAACGTCAGTTAGCTCTTCATGTCTTCTCCAGTTTTGGAGATAAGGGCCCTGCCGCCTGCCAAAAATAATGAGAGACTACTGTTGATCAGCTGAAACACCACTGTTTGATGAAAGGTAAACTGCAACTCTGCGATTTGTCAGATTAACCACAAAGCTACATGAAATGGACAGGAGACCAAACCCTCTAAGTCCCGCCCCGTTTGGCGAGCTTGGTCAAGTCAGCTTTCTCCTTTCCTGTTTCCAGTAGTCTTCTTTATGTTGAAAAGAAAACCAAATTTTGAAGAAGGGTAAAATATGTTGCTGGGGGACCTGAAAAAGTGACATATAGTTACATCTAAAAAAAATCTTCTAAACCAATAATGAATCTGTGTTCTGAGTTTTTCACACCACAGAAATATGTGTTATCTACCACCCAGACAGATTTTATT